>JAFELO010000036.1:1494760-1505043 GCA_017140195.1 Eumaeus atala | reverse complement strand
TATAATATTGTCATCCATTATTATTTATAACTCAAATATATTTTTACATTTATTTGTATAACTGGACAGTACAAGGATTTTGACATATTCGTTCATGACGGTGATTCTGTCTCATTCCACAAGGAAATCTAAAGAAATGCGATAAAATCCGTTAAATAGACACAACAAATAAATGTAGAGTCAAATGTAACTAGTGGACCAGCCCATCTACTGAAAATACTAATTACCTATGCTTACCACTAGGGGTGATAGATGTCTATCCGAAACGACAAAGAAAAACTTCCATAATCTATTTAAAACAACGTAGCTCCTTATACATTTAGTCCAGCACATCTGATAAAATGGTCTGACCCCTCAAAATACTAGTGTTAACTTCATTTGATGAAAATCTTCGGCCACCTAACCATTTCTTGAGATTGGGGAATAAGCTAAAGTCGCAAGGGGCCAGATCGGGGCAACGGGGTATGCGGTAACAATTCGAACCGCAATTCATGGAGTTTGGCTACTCGTGGTGGAATAAAACTTTCGTTTTGGCTAAATAATCCCGTTTGGTTCATTCATAAATTTTGCAGCAAGCCTGCATAATACTCCCATTTATTGTTTTTCCTCCTTGCAAATAATCCAATAAAATAATCCCTCGAGCATCCCAAAAAACAGTCGCCATCACTTTACCGGCCGACAAGACCGTTTTTGCTTCCTTCGGAGCAGGTTTTCCGCTCACAGTCCACTGCTTAGATTGCTCACTTGTTTCAGGAGTATAACGATGTAATCGGTTTTATCTTCTGTCAAATAACGACGCAAACACTCTTTAGTATCACGCTTAAACAGCACCAAACACTCCGGCGAATCGTCTGTTCGACGTTGCTTTTGGTTAACCGTGAGCAAACGCGGCACCCATCGCGCGCAATGCTTTTTTATTCGGAAATGTTAGCGTAAAATGTTAAAAGCTCGTTCAGAGGAAGTTCCTACCATCTCTGCTATCTGCTGCAACTGTAAGCACCGGTCATTCAAAACAATTTTTTAATCTTTTTTCCAAAGGCCAATACGTCGGGAGGATTCATGTCCGGATTCGTGACTTCATTTGGATGGCCAGACCTGTTGGCGTCTTCGCAGCTCAGTCTCCTACGTTTAAAATTAGTTACACAGGTGTGGATTGTACCCAGAGCAGGAACAGTATTACTTAAAACACTCTTGACTTTAATCTAGGTTGTTCTTTTCCCTTTGAAAATGTAAACAGTAGAGAAAGTCACAGAAATTCTATCAGTTCCAAGAAATTCAAATTTGGCGTTCTATTTTCGAAGAGATAAATATAATGTAATAAATTTTTTTGCCCCTTTTTTTTTAAGTTCGTCGTTTCGGCCAGTTACCAATCAGCGTGTTATAATAAAGTGAAAGAGATTTTTCTTTTTCATTTGTTTGAACGTGCTGATTCCAGAAATACAAGTTGGGTTTGAAATAATTTTTGAATGATAGCTACGAATACATTCATGAGGAAGGCTAATAGCTATATGCCATGATGCTCCGACTAGCTGGACCGGATTTATGTGAGTGGAACCGCGGGGTACTACTAGTAATAAATAATAGCCATCGAAGTCAATTCCCAAGTTCCTTATTACTGACTGCTAAGTATGAAGTTCGCTCCAGTAGATATACAGCGCAGGCGGAGTCGAACGTCACGCTTCTCCGATGCTCCAATTATTTATAGGTGAGGCACCAGGCAATTACTCGCTCAACATATGTTTTAGATCTCACTAGCTAATCTACAAAGTTGTTCATATGATGCACACAAAGAACAAGCCTTTGGAATGGGAAGTTCCTCTATAAGTAGGGTATCTCTATAAATATATATCTATTGCATACAGATAAGGAAATATTGCATTTCACATTCATCTATTTGCTTGTTATCTATATTATTCTGTATTGATATAAACATCACACGAATAATGAAAAAACCGGTAAATTGACGGCTACGCTCTCGTCTCGTGTAGTCTGTGGCTCACGGTGGCTCATTGGAGGGGTGGTGGAAAGGACGGCAACGCGTATTCATGACAACTTCAATGATTTATTGATGATTTCTATGGGCGTCAGTAGTGCTCAAATTACTCTTTTGTCATAGGGACATAGGCTATAAGAAAAAGTATTGAGTGCTTTCGAATAGGCAGAGGAATACCATTTCATCCAATTGCACCTAAATGAAAACGGCAACGCCGTCGAGAACGATCTTTTAACAGATTTCAAAGGCTGTTGTCTGTGCTATAATATGTCAATAACCGAGGGATGATTTTGTTTCCAAAGAGCAATGCCGTGTGGGTGGTGTTTGAATATGTATTTTGAAATGAGCTGAATGTCTATAAAAAAGCTTTTTCATTGTATAAATACTTCGTAAGATATTCGATACTGAAGTGGTAAAAAGTATATAGTCGCCCCCTCTAACATCTGACTAATTGATGCAAAGGCTAATGGAGGTTATTATTGTGTTAAATGTCGTAATTGATCTCATAACAAATGAAGAAACATGATGAAGCAGACCTAGAGGAGCCCCAACCGATTCCCCGTAGTTTTAATCCTAACACGTGATTAGAAACGCGGCGAAAACCTCGCATATGCCACAGTTATACTCTTGACTATTGCCTTCAACACAAAACAGTTTCTTCTTGTACGTGCCACGCTTCCATTTTCATCCTAAGTATATTGTAAAATCAGCAAGAGGTAGTGCCACGTTGCATTGCAGGTAAATTGGTTGCAGCATTGCAGCAGTGAAATGGCCCAATTCACACCGGCGAGGCCCTTTTCTTTCAATGACGGTAGCAATATTTGAAGGTAGTTAATTTGGGCCTTGGGCTTTGCGAGGAATTTCTTAGTGTGATGAAGTGAGAGCAATCCCTCGACTCCGCCTTCGCCTAGCTACGCCACAGTTTAGCGAGAACATTTGAATCTAATCACCACTTAAGCCTATTGATTTGTGGTTGACTTCAATTCTTTGTGCCTTTCTTTAAGTACACGTTACAGCATTTTAATACATACGTGATGTATAAGTAATAAGAATTTAATCGTTTTTTTTTTTCTCCTACATTATTATCAAGTTGCCCATATCAGTCTTAATTAGTTAATAGTTTCTCAGAAACTCTATTTGTCCCTTCATCGCCGGGAACAAGAGCAAAGTTGAAGATCTGTTAGCCTCAACCCACGTTTTTTTGCAACTAGTGCCTACATATTTAGTACAGCAATAACACGATAATATAAATATAATAGCTTGCTTTAAATTAGTCATAAGGCATTTCAAAAGCGGTAGCTTCACAGCGTCACCGATAGAAATATTTTTTTCTGAGATTGAAACAATTAATGTAGCGCAATAGTCATCATAATATTCCCAGTGTTTTAATGTTTAACAGAATTAACAATTGTAACGAATGCTTTATCTTTAACATTATTCGTAATGTTAAAACAACGGTGAAAGTGCAGGAGAAGGTGCAAATATAAATCCCGGCAAATATTTCCTGTAAAAAATTGGCCAAGTCTCGATGGAACTGCTTCTTTCTCTGTAAATATTAATGAAATCTTTAAGCAAACCAAGTCGAATCTAAGGTCCTCTACTGCTTTTTTATTGATTAATATAGTTATAATTTTTATGTGACCTGGCCGTTATCATGCACATTTGTTTGTTGACACATCCAAATCAAGTATGGGAATAAAATAAAAAAAGGTTATTGTGGTTACGCTGGTGGCAAACACAAGTGTTTATAATGTGTTATGTAGGAAATAGAATAAGAACAAACTCAACTGTGAACCAAAGTTTATATGTTCTATTCTATAGCCAGAATATCACTATACAATATGTAACAGAAACCTTCTTGTCCCTGCTAAGGGCATAAGCATAATCGATCGATGAAATATTACAATTGTACAATTGTAATAATTCATCATCATTTAGTACTTTACACTTCAATGTTAAATTTCCTAATAAATATTAATTTACTAATAAAATGTATATACACCTACTATTCCTCGCAGTGTTATTTGTTTGAGACCCTACAAACACCGCCACGCGCGCTGGCGTCGCCTATAACAGGTGCAGCTCAGTGGACTGGACACGAGGCACTATCAGCTGATTGTATTATATGGGAATTGCTAACAAATTATTGATTGCATGAAATTTTTCACTTCTCTACTAATTTATTTACTCGTCAAATATACTCGTACTTTGCGGAAATGCTGGTCAATGTTCCCGTCTCCCTAATTCTACACACCTCGAAACGACGAATAATATTTCGAGCGTACGTGATGTAACTCTGTGTTTTATAGCATAAGCGTTTACAGCCGACCATATTGTGTGTTCATTGTGGGCATTTGAAAATACTCGTTCTACGAGCACTTTACGAGCAGAGCTCTTTTCAGTGCAGTCCAGTGTGGCTCAGGAAGTCGTAAGTCAGGTGTCAGAAGTCACCGTCTCACGTGCCTTATCTAACACGCGCATGCTAAGCTCCATCCTAGTCGCAGTTATATGGCAGAGGACATTGCAATCAATGATAGGACGCTGGCCATCCTCTTCTAACACTCTCCAAACGCGCTGGTGGTTAAGACACATTTTGTTATGTCCCACCGAAAGCTTACTTCGTGAAGGGTCTTCTCGAAACATCCCCAAGATATGCCATCGACGTCCACTTCCGGGAACTAGGGGTCGAATTCTACTGCTGTCGTCCATTTGAGGTTAATGCTCATAACTGCCACGCTGAGCAGGTGGATTGGCACTCGCAGATTAGGTCTGGGACCGGCGCCACTGCTGCCTGTCGCCGATCCGATTGATGGCATCGCCATCACTCGGCGAGAGCGCCGTCCGGTGACCCCGTCTATTTCACTGTTACTGACGGGACACCAAACGACCAGCTTGCTGATTTTGATGGCAATTGAAATTTAAAAACTATCGCACAAAAATACACTGCGCTCAGAACGAAGCCGCCACCATAGAGATGTGTGCGAACAAGCGAAGATACACTGCAGCGATTGATCACCTCACTTCATGATTCTAAGGCGGTGAATAATAGTAAATACGTCACGCTAGTTAAATTATTATTCCATCTTTATATGCATTCACCCAAGGATGAATAAACCATTGTTTAGCGCAGTACACAAACATGCAATTGAAGCTCCTTAACTCTATCTCTACACCCATGGTACCGACAGACCGACGTTTCAGATGCCATGGTTGCTGCAAAACTTCTGAAACGTCGGACTACATAAATAATTAAAGAAACCGCGATAAAATCCGTAAAAGTAGTTTCATTGTAAAGCATTAAGTTATTGTAAAGAGTGGCCTGATATAGTTTTACTATTAAAGTTAGAATTTCAATAGAAATGTTTGCAAGCTAAGTATCAACTAGCGGCTAAGTGGCTACTCGCCAACCGCTGCAGCGAAGTGAATTCACTACGATAATGTTGTACAGCTCAGTAAACCATAAAACATGTTACAATTACATACATGCAAATTTTGTTTTATCAAAGCGATCACGCACACATGGGCGTATCCAGAGCAGCAGATCTGACCTGCCCTGGTGCTCACTTGCTACATTCTGTTGTAGATAAAAGTTATTATTTGCCAATTGCAATATAATATCTATATTTACGTTTAGAAATCGTGCGGCGATACGAGCATCTCTCGTGCTCGCCTGCACATGCCGGGTGGTCCTGATAACAAAGGTCATCTTAATCCCTCTATCTATTTGGTGAGAAGCACATGAAAACCGGTGCAGTAGTACACTATTTTTGAGAAAGTCGATCACACACAAACAGACACCTATTGAGAACATTGTTTTATAATATGTATAGATTAGCACAATTTGTCAACCCCCCCCCCCCTTCAACGTGTTATGGATTTGCCACTCGCCCCTCCTCCTGACCCCGAACCGCATGCACGCATCAAACTCATACAATATAGGCGGATAACGCCTGCTGTTTCTTACTAGCAATATACATTTATGCATCAATCCCTTTTTTAACAGGCACACATGTAAGGGGGTCATATGAAAGTTATAAGTACACAAATAACTAAGGAAATTCATAACAATTAGACGGGCTATACCACTTTAAACGGTAGCCTAAAAGTACACGCCATAGTAATCTATTGCTGGGTCTTACTCGAGTATCACACACCTTCGTTTAGCTAATTTTGATGTATCTACAATTTGCAAAACTTACCTGCCAAAGCGCATAAATATTGCGGTGCCCCGGTGTAAATATTGAATTGCCCCAGATGTAATAATGATGTACAAAATTCTAAGAAATGGCGTCACCAGTTCCAACATAGATCTCTTATTCAGTTGCTAAATATAAATTGTATGTGATGCCACAAATTCTTAGTTTAAACTGTCTACATTTCTACAGCTTTAATATAATGACTTAAAGAAAATACCGTTTTCTGACGACGAGGGAAAATGCATTTACGTACAATAACAGACACTGAGTGGGCTCGAGGCAGATGATGGTGCCGGATGTATACCCACCGAAGCCACAGCAAATGTCATCAGAAATTGATAATGACCAGACGCCTCGACGGCTAGTAAACCGACACCACCTCCAGGGAGGGGATATCCCGAACCATAACCCCACCATCTTCCAGGACAACGCAACGGAGTCAGGTTGCCATCCTTGCCCCGTGCGCAATAACGTCACTTACTTCTCTATATTCCCCTCTTCCTATGAGAGGAATACGAAACGTAACGCTCTCCGTTGAATAAGCTTCGCCAAATGTATCTGGATTCCTAAGGTAAATGAGCCCCACAAGCTCGACAAGATGTGATGAGCATACGTAAAGTAAGACTACTGTGTATACGGCCTCTATTCTCAGTCACACATTATATGGACTTTGTACGGGTACATGCATCTCATAACAGCGATCAAATTCGTCTAGAACCTACTAACCTAATTACAACGCCTAGGTAATGAGAACGTCTCAGGTACAATTACAAGGACGTATCTTTATAGACAATCTAGATTGTAGGTACTTACTAAACGGTTCATGGCTGGTAACTGGACAAGCTCAAATAGAATTTAAGTATTTTTGAGTACTAAAACTTAATGCTAATTAAAATAATTTCTGAATAGTAATAATTCACTAATATTATTTATTTTATGCTTAAGTGTATACAGCAAAGTTACACAAATAAAGTTTGTAGACTTCTGTATGGTTAGTTATTTTTATGGCATTATTACAAGCGAGGAATCAGACCCTTTTGGTGAATACCGCCGCCCGTTAGCATCCGCATAGACAGATACTCTTGCCTCCTTCAACATATCCCTCCACTGGTATCATGTGAACAAGAGGTGTACCTCCCCGTTCGTGCCAGCCCAATTCAGCTACAATACAGCATGGCACTACTCTTCTCTACTTTCATTTCGTTGACGTGTGGAAACGTGTATACAAGCCACATTCCACGGCCCGGAATGGGGTCTAATACCTCCTAAAACCACCGCGAGTGGCATCAGAGCCGCCTTTGGTGAGGAAATAAAATCATCAGAGCACCTCGACACCGCCTCGAATCTCCCGGAACTATAAAAATCACCTCGGCGGCTAGTCAGTCCCCTAAGGTATCGAAACCACATCGCCTTGGACTTTCTCGCACCACAGGTCAACCCCACCATCTTTGGGACAATGCAATAATGTGGAGTTCCCTTCTTCACCCCATGCCACGTGTGTAAAAGGGCATCGTCCTCGCTTTTTTTAGTCCTCTCCCCTTATGACCAGGGTACAAGGAGCAGCCCCCTCGGTTCAATTGCCTTCGCCCAAGGTGTCTCGGTTCACCCCAGGCTACTGAGCCCCACTGCCACGAGAATACTTGACATATGGAGGGGCTCTTACTGCTCTCTTCATCATCATCATTATCAGCCCTTATCGATCCACTGCTGGATACAGGCCTCTCACAGTGAACGCCAAGACGACCGATCTCCTGCTACTCGCATCCATCCCGAAATAAGTACTGCTCACTTATTTCAACATAGTACGGCTGTAGGAGGAACCGCTCTGGACACTACGTGTCATCTGCAGCTGCTAACGTGGAGCGATCTCCTTCAGCTCGCATCCTTTAATGGGATACGGTTCTGTAGTACGTCACCGTGTAAGGTGATTCAGCAGGAGTCTACACCTACTTACCATCATTTTGGTGAAGTCCAGACCGCGGCTCGTCGTACATTAACCGAATTATTGGGCCAAAGGAAGGCGTGAAGGTAACGCAAAGCTAACAACGCATAAGGCGAGGGGTGATGGGTTCCTCGAGTAGAGACGAGGGCGCCAAAACTTGCCGCCTTACAAGGTTTACTCAAAAGTATTCCCCGGCTAAAATATAGTATAATTTATTATGGCGGCAAAAAAGCCTCTATTTGCGGTTGTGATCAAATATAATCTTTTGTTAACAACCTGGGCACAACCGTGTAGATCGCCAAAAAGTCATGTAGATCGCGCTACTTCATCACGTCCATATATATATATTTGCTTATATGCTTAAAATAAAATAAAAATGCTATGAGGACTATCACAATATAAAAAACAGAAATACAGGATAGGTCTCACCAATTCTTTTGTTAAGAGGTATCTCCCCGCTCGTGCAACGCTCAATTTAACTGCAATACATCTATGGCGGATATTTTTATAAAGCTGTTATTGCAGCTTTATAAAAATATCCGCCATAGAGTTTGAGATGAGGACGCAAGTGTGGTGCAAGTGTGTAATAGAGCTGAAAGAATATTCACGCTGTTCGCTTAGCTGCCTCAATGATGTACTTGTTAACGAAATGTTTCAAAATAAACATTCGTAAAAAAAGATAGACATTACGGCGCCCGAATACAAATATTTGTCTACGTGCAAGTATACTTACTAACTTTAGCGTAAATAATATTTTCACAATATAATACAATATCTATTGCACACTGTTAAGGCACATAATAGATGATCGCAGTGTCTACTGCCGTGTAAGCGTTCCAAATAAGTATTTTCTTACACTGCAGCCACCGTTTGTTCTTAAATTATGTGTCTACAAATGTTTATTTAAATATGAAAATGCAAGTGATGGAATCTTTAAATATAATGTAAATGTAAGGCGATATAATGATTATTTTGAAGTAAAAGGAAACAGTCATAGGATTTATAGGGACTGCCGATGGAAGTGAAAATTGTACTACTTATGTAACACTTAGCTGCCTGGAGCTACGTGCCGCGTGCGTGCTACGTGCAGCATGTTAGCCGTCGGCCGACGCGACCTCCTAACGTAGGCAGGGGCCTGAAGCAGATAAGTAAATACGGTGGATGATACTGCAAAATAAAAGATAAAAGCTCGTCGATTTTAGGCTCAACCACAGAAGGAAGTGGAGGAATTATCTTTAAAAATTCTAAATAATAACCTACCTTATTCATTACAGAGATAAATTGATGCAAACACATATTTAATACACGCGTGAAGTTACATCTTTTGTTAAGCATATCACAGACCACGGATGTCATACTCGTGGGAATTGTATCAGTCAGTTATTATGTAATAAAAAAAACAAGTGCGATGGTGTCGGATTATTTACAATGTGCTGATGCTTAGCAAGAAATGTCACAAAGAAAATATGACTTAAATGGCGTGACTTTCGCTCCAGATATTTTCACGTATTATCTTTAACACGAGACCTCGTTTAAAAAGTAGGTCGCTGTGTGGATGCCAATAGGATCTCAGCATTCCTATATTCTGCGTGGGCTCCATACCTTATCTAGTCGTGAACAATTTTTAATCATCATCATTACTCCGTCCACGACTGAATTCAGTCTTTTTAAAACAAAAAGGTGTTGGCGCCCCTTGATTGCTACCAACATACATAAACATTGGCAAAATTCTAAATTGTAAAGTGTTGCTCTACTTCCCTCCTCCCTTTAATGAGCCAACCGGAAACCCATAGACTGCATGAACCGAGGCAGCGTCGTTGACACTCTGCGGCGCTAGCATGTGAGTGAGAGGTAGTGCTGCTCAAGACTCAGCTGCGATGCTGCGCGTTGCTCTATTAGTTGACACTCTGCGGCGCTAGCGTGTGAGTGAGACGTAGTGCTGCTCAAGACTCAGCTGCGATGCTGCGCGTTGCTCTATTAGTTGACACTCTGCGGCGCTAGCGTGTGAGTGAGAGGTAGTGCTGCTCAAGACTCAGCTGCGATGCTGCGCGTTGCTCTATTAGTTGACACTCTGCGGCGCTAGCATGTGAGTGAGAGGTAGTGCTGCTCAAGACTCAGCTGCGACGCTGCGCGTTGCTCTATTAGTTGACAC
>JAFELO010000036.1:1480470-1494718 GCA_017140195.1 Eumaeus atala | reverse complement strand
GCGATGCTGCGCGTTGCTCTATTAGTTGACACTCTGCGGCGCTAGCATGTGAGTGAGAGGTAGTGCTGCTCAAGACTCAGCTGGGATGCTGCGCGTTGCTCTATTAGTTGACACTCTGCGGCGCTAGCGTGTGAGTGAGAGGTAGTGCTGCTCAAGACTCAACTGCGATGCTGCGCGTTGCTCTATTAGTTGACACTCTGCGGCGCTAGCGTGTGAGTGAGTACCTACCTGTTCAATGTTATTGTGTAACATTAAACTAGTAGAAAAAAATCCCACGCGATCAAAGTCACGTTCTCAGTTTACCGGATACCAAATACACTTACGCTGTATTTAATATTAATAACAAATGGTCCGACTGCATTCCCCCGCGACGACCGTACATCTTTTACTGTTACCGGTCTTGTTGCTTGTTTCGCACTGTTGTGAATGAACTACAGAACGTTACAATCATTGAGTAATGTTCACGACAGCGACAACATCGGTCCAATAATACAATTATATTACAAAAAATAGTCAAACGTCGATCATGCCAAGTGCGTGCGGGACTTGCACTCGAGGGTTACGAGCACTCTTTTCGAAAGTCCGTTCGGCTGTCCGGCTGACCGGCTGACCGGCTGTTCGGCTGACCGGCTGTCCGGCTGACCGGCTGTCCGGCTGACCGGCTGTCCGGCTGACCGGCTGACCGGCTGTCCGGCTGACAGGCTGTCCGGCTGACCGGCTGTCCGGCACATCTGTAAAGACCATTTTAGATTTTCAGAAGCATCTATTTGAAATTTACGTCAAACACTACGTGTACTGAACAAAACGATTATAATAAATGAATTCCATTGAAGTTCCATATAGATAATTGTTCTATAGATTTAAGCTAGAGGTAGTACCAGAATTGGGCTGGCATAAAAGAGAAACTACCTCTCGCTCACATGATACTGCCGCAAAGTGACATCTTTGTTGTCACGTCTCGTGCGGCTTGTGAGTAGCCGGTGGTCCATTTGATGGGAGGAGGAAAGATGGCAACGCATCGACATAGTAGTCGACATAAAAACAGAAACTCATGGACGTCAGTAGTCGTAAGAAAGGATCTGACATCCATACACGTTATTAAAGTCTAGCGTATGATTTTTGGTGACATTTGTAATCATAAATAACATATTGCGAAAATGTTCACGGCGTATATCCATTTTCTAGTAGGACACAACAATTTAAAATAGGTCGTAAAAAATTGAAGGGAAATTTTAAAATTGGAATGTAGGAAACTGGATTGAATAGTTAATTAAATAGTTTGGTTTAGTTCCGATTTCAAATCGCGAATTACCATGAACTATGAAGAGTATGCCATCGCTGTAGAATAATACTATTACAAATTTTTGTTTCTAATTTAGATTGCGTTTCATACATCTATCTTATATATAAAACAAAATCCCCAAAGGCTGTCTGTGTATGTGATCGATTTACTTAAACTATTAAACGGATATGCGGTTTTAATCCATGGATGGAGCGAATCCTGAGGAAGGTTTTGGTGCATAACTCGGCCCCCGTTATTCACGGCGAACTGGGCGGGGCTAGTTCAGATATAAAATGAACTACATACGTTTGTAATGGCTTTAAAGTTTATATATAAATATTATAAAACAAAACAAGTCTTCGGAATACCCAATGTATACTAATTAGAAAGTTCACAATAAGATTAATAACAGATTATTTCGTTGCAATGGTCTAAATTATGATAAATTTACTAAATACACAAAGACATGTGAACTCAATAGTGTTGCTATAAAGGGCTAGAATGTGCAACAGCTTGCCTATTAGAATATTGCGCGTGTTTACAATAACATCGATCGTAGCAATATTATTACGAAATCGTTTTCTATTTCTACAGTCAGCATCCGACGGATGCGTGTTTATTTGTTTAAAGTCTTCATGACGCAGGAGAATTCAACTCCTTGGGTGAGAGGGTTGGAGCCTCAGATCCGTAGCAATGCTTGAGGTCGAATTTTTCTATCTCTCTGAATGTGAACTAGAATAGCTTTTGTAGATTCTGAATACGAATGTATGAAAGTGTTTAGACCACAGGACCGAAGTAAAAGTTATTTAGTTGTACGAACCGTTACAGAACAGAAAGGAAGAAAGAAAATATGTGCTCTCTCTCTTGACCCTGCAGTCACGCACGAAACGTCTGTCTCTCTAACTTCAGTATTTTGATAGTAGATCGGGTGATATAAGCATCTCCCGATCTACTTCCGTGTAGCTCTCTCTGTCTTTCTATTTTCACTAAATTACATCTCCCCCTAGTTCATCTCCCCGCAGTTGGCTTCATTTTCGTAACGCTCTCGACACGCGGTCGCCAGCTTTTTCCCCGAGTAAAGAAATCCGTAAAAAAATGTTACGTCAATAGAAGGTCAATTTAAGAGACGAAAAGAGGCATGCATTAACAAGTTTATTACAACCGAGTTAGCATCTGGCCTCTTTGCGGGCTCAAACACAGTTTTATAATAATATAATATCTGTGGACTTATCACACCACGTCAGCCTAGCCCTGTGCTAAGTACCGTAAGGACTTGTGTTACAAGTACTAGACAACGGAAATATATTTAATATTTTTGTATATTTAAGAAATCTAATATATTTAAGGTTTCTATTACAGAAATACATATAATACATATATAAACATCTATGACCTTGACGGGATTCGAACCCGTGAACTCTGGCGTAACACGCGGACTAACCGCCACGTTACCAACTAAGCCAGCCGGTCGCCAAGTTATTGCTGCGCTTGTTCAGGAATGAGTAGAACATATGCACTCTCAGTTTTTTCTAAATTAGAGCTAAAGCATATTTTCAAACCTAGTTGTAAATATAATCAAAACAAATTTCAAACGTAACACCTCACAGCTACAACATACGATAAGCACTTTTTGCGTTAACCGGAACAACAAAATAATTATAAAAATCTTCGGGTACTTTTAATAACATGTGACGTCAGGACATCTGTCATCTCCGTCCACCTGTGACCATGGTAGCTGTAAGCTGCTGAAACGTCGGGATTATTAATTTTTTCTATATATATATCATAAGGGGCAAACGAAAAATCGGATCCTTTTCATGACTTCCGACGCCCATGGACATTCACATGATCGTTACGCAGATGCGTTGCCCTTCTATCATCGCTCCCTAATGGGCCACCGGCTACTGTGCTACAAACAGCACGAAACGCGGCAGCGACGATGTCCCTTTACGTCGGTATCAAGTGAGCGCGAGGTCTAAATACTTAATAAACCGCGATAAAATCCGTTTAAGTAGTTTTATAATAATGTACAATTTTCTCGTACACCTAAAAAATTATTAGAGCCAAGTCAGTTTGGTGAAACAATGACCTACACCAATGTATTATGGTGCACGCCCGTTGTATTTTGTTAAATGCGTCGACTGTCAATAAATTGCACTCGTGCGCACCCGCGACATACCATAGAGGTAGTAACAAAATAAGGGCCACTAAGATTTTTTGATGTATCATGAAAATAATGAAGACACTAACTTGTTTGACTTATGTAACAAAATAATGTTATTGATTATAACATAGGCTAACAATTGCTTAAAATAATGATCATGAATTGTTTTTTTTATGTTCATAATAAAATTGGCCATTTTGAATAAAAAACATGAACAAAAGAAATCACTGGAAAAAGACAAACTACTGTTCTTGTCACTTTTGTTTCTTCTTTTTAATAACGAGTATGTCCTCCTCTCTTAGCAATACACTCCAGTGGCCTCGTATGCATACTCTGGATTAAGTTCCTCCCGTTTTCATTTGGAATCTCCTCCCAAGTATCTTTTAAAGCGTCAATCAGCTGCTGTTGGTTGTAGACCCCTTGGTCGTTCTCTATAACTCTTCGTTTCAATTGGTCCCTCAATTGCTCGATCGTATTTAAATCCGGACTGTTAGCTGGCCATGGTAATACCTCAATATGAGACCCTTCTAGGACAGTTTGGGATGATCAAGCTGTGTGTGCATGGGCATTATCTTGCATCAGACCCCACTCGATGTGCAAATGGGATTACTTGAGACCTAATGACGTCCTCGATGTAACGTTCTGCACTTACGGTACCCGAATTTAAAATGGTGAGCTTGGTTTTACCGTGTAAACAAATCCCACCCCAAACCATTACGTTGGGAACACCGAAACGGTCAACTTCGTGAATGCAGGACTCCGAAAACCGCTCGCCGCGTCGTCTCCACTCCACTCAAACAGGCCGATCATCATCAAGAAATTTTACTTTGGACTCGTCCATAAAAAGCACCTCGCCCCATTGATTAATCCCCCAGTTCAAATACTGACGGGAGAATCTTAATATGTTTGCACGTTGAACCCTGCTCAGAGGAATTCGAACTACTCGTCGTCTCGCGACTCGCGAAAGATCCCATCGCCCAGGGCCAATCCGGTTGCACTGCATGACACTACCGAAAATAGTACCAAACCTACTGTGAGAAAGTTATTCAAGGTATGCTTTAAATGACGACCTTCCCGCACGAAGTAGTAAACAACCTTCCCGCTTCCGCTGTACTCGGAGCGAGTAGGTAGCGCGTGCAACAAGAGTCTTCTCATCCTGGTGTCTTGTGACAATAGCTTGCTGAATGAAAGATTTTTTTTACCTACATATTACAATTTACATTAAATAGTACTGTCTCTATGTAACAAAAATCACAACTAGTATTTAATGTTTATCGATTAATTAATTATGTTATCGATCCAGATTCTAAGAGTGTTAAATGATCGTCACTACCCTTTACGGCAATTGGTTTTCTGATTTGGGCCGTTGAATTCGCTTCGAATTCTACGATGAGATCTTAGGAGTCTATAGTCTACTGACATTTTGTTACCAAACGCAGGTTCACTGTAGAATCACTTATTGACCGATGCCTCGCCGGGTGTTTGACTGACGAGCCATCCTTGTTTCACAGTCTTTTATAGTGAGATAAGTTCGCCTTAGATCCTACTTGTTATTAATGTTATAATTATATATAAACACCTAAATTCTTAATTCTTAAATAAATTTATGCGTGTTTGTTATTCTTTCAAGCTAAAACGACTGAACAGATTCTGTTAAAGTTTGTCACATATATTGATTACTTAAAAACAGTTAAAAATAAGAGATTTAACGCAAGCACATATTTAATCATCTATGTATGTAAATAAATTTAAGCATTTTTATGTGCAGTCAATTTAATACGTAGCATATATAGTATTACAAACTCGCATCAGCTAAGTCAGCCCTGTTTACTGTTGTGTGGTGTATTAAGAGCAGCAGCGACGAGGAATGTGAGCGAGAAGATTGTAGAGCACGCGAACAGGCGCTAAGCTTTGTGTTCGTCGGTTATGTTCAGTGTTGCTGCCACATGCCTAGCGTCGAAACAATATAATCTGCCAAGAAAAAGTGAGAAAAAGAGTAATATCTGTGAAGATATCTCTCTACACATTAGCCGCAATTCACACCGGGACGGAGGCGGCTCTCAGCGCAGCGAAGAGCATCGAAGGCTCGCGCTCTCCGGCGGCTGCGCGCGCCTTCTCCAAAGTATTTATTGCTCGAGGATTTCGACAACTGTTCGTGATTACCGCAGCCTGGTCGTAGCTGCTGGTGACGACTCGCGACCATGCGAGGTGCCTTCCATCGTCCGCTCCCGTATGCTCACGCCTATCCGAGCAGTCACGTTCAGCTGCCCGCCCGGCGATTCCATCGAAGGGGCGCGCAGCACTCTCAAGCGATAATGAGTGGGCATTATATAGCGATATTGCAGCAATGAAGGTAAAATTTAGAATTTTATAGCACTGAAAATACTCTTCAGGACGCTCGCCCTTCGTTCTGGTGTGAATTGAGCCTAGTCTAGCCCTCTGCTGAGTACCGTAAGTACTAGACCAAGGATATAGAAGATAAACATTGCACCCTAAACAAATGTTTCCTTAGATATACAGTACGCACAGCACAGCTAGTATAATATAGCCATTCGTCCAAAACGCATGCTAATATTATTATAAATTAAGATTTATAATCTAAGGTTAAAACTTATGAGTGTTAAGTAGGTCACAGACCGGAAGTCATACGTCATACTTCATAGAGCAGACGAGTGACGTTACCCCGAACGGTGTCAGGCTTCCACTTTCAATACGCGAGATAAAAACACACGCTAACGGTATCGAGATGACCCACTAAACTAACTGTGAAGGAGTGAGATTCGATTTAGCGAGTACTGATTCATATACACAGCTGTTACTCGGCCAATGTATATTGAATTTACTCTCGAAATGAATGATAGTGGCTCTCAGAGTGTAATGATAATAATTGATAGTGGCTCTCAGAGTGTAATGAGAAATACGGGCTATAATTCTGTCTAGGTCGCTGGGGAGATTCTCGGCCCCGCATCTAGGGTTGCCAGATGAAAAAAATCAAAGGTCCGACGAGAAGCCCTAATTTCCATTCAGTGATCCTGAGATTTTGTTGCAGTTAATAATTATCTCTTAAACATAAATTACTTCAACTTTCTATTAAATAAATCTGTTATGGGATCAAAATCCATCTGTAATCCTGAGAAGAGTCGCAATCGAGAAAAATCCTACCGCACCGTCAGGCCGTGTTACGTCCACGCAGTGTTGTGTGTTAGCTGTGGCATTCTGTAGGACAGGCCGATGTCCGGTCTTGTTAAAAAAGAATGATATCAACAGAAACCGTTCACAAATTGAATTTGTTACAGGTCCCGAACGATATTGCTACGCCACTGGACCCTGCCGCCATATGGCCTAGGTCCCTGTGCAGCGGCCAGCATTGGTGTGCTGGAAGATCCACTGGGACGTAGGCGTAGGTCATGCTCACCTCCACGAGCTATTCATTTACGTAAGGCCGTTTTAGCAACCTCGCGCCAAGCGCGCTCCACGTCAGAGTCAAAGATGAGAGACCTCGCGGACTCTCTCTCTCTCTCTCTCAAACCGCACATCACATCCCGTAGGAGTGTGGTCATTGGCGTTACATATACATATGTTACTGCAGTAGTGTACTATAGCGATCTCGTGGACAATGTGGGAAACTTTCGTGCTTTCAAACAATTTTGTCATAAATGTTACTGGCAGCAAATTAACAGGACTCATAAAAAGTTTGTTGTAATCAATATGATCAGGTAAACTTTCTTCCACATCTCGGTGGTGCATCGCAGCTGGGCTTCACCGGGCTGCCCTCTCCTTTTCTTTTGGCTTTTACAAGTTATTGCAATCTTGTACTGTCTCCCACTTTGACTAGGGAGGGAAAATGGAATTACTTCCTACTCCCCCTATTTACTTCTGATTAAATTCGTTGCGGGTCCCAAGACAGTTTTTTAGCTTTTCCCTCGGGCTCCCTGCGATAATATCAAAGGGTCAATATTGGTTGCCGCTGTCGATCCTGGCTGACAGGAGTGGCAGCGGTGGGAACGTGTCATGGGCCAAGGCCGTTAAAAAGAAAACGCGTCGGTAGTTGTCAAAATGCTTCGATATGGATCCCTTATACTATAAAGAAGTAACAGAGATGTATTAAAGGGGGACTGCTACTGGTGACGTTGATGACTATTGAGGTCGATGGATTGACTACATGTCTGAACAAGCATCGCCACCCGCCGCGCCTCAGCCGCCCGCCGTAAGTAGGTGAAAACAAACATCGTGCGTTGACCTGGACACACGAAACGTGACTCATGGTCACTTATTTCCTGGGTATCAACGAACCGAAATATTTGGCATTTTTTAAGTATGAGGGGGCAGACGAGTAGTCGATATATTTACTGACGTGTTCGCTATATGGTAAGCACGCGGGAGCGAAAGGAATAAAATAAATAAATAACATAAAAAAACCTTTACTTCTTGCTTTACAAGGAAAATTCGAAGCAGCGTACAAACACTACATGCATCAATCGCTAAAATAACTTTGAAGTCAACTACATTCTAAATGTTCAGTTGTAAAAGGCATTTGTATAATCGCTAAAATAACTTTGAAGTCAACTACATTCTAAATGTTCAGTTGTAAAAGGCTTCCTCCAAGGACGGCCTATGTGATCCGTTCTCTGCTGCTTGTATCCAGTGTGTAGCTGCTATTATTTCTTCGGCCCAGCAGACGCACATACAAACACGGCTTATTACACGTATATTATAAATACAAATCTTATATCTTATCTTTAATCAATGGTCAAACGGAGAAAGTTTCCGAAACATTCACACAAATTTGGGTCAATGCGAAAAACGCTAATTCAATTTATCTCAGCCCTCACCTCACAGCCGCCGTGCATAATTATGCTTATATACTTAATATAAACTATGTCTATCAGTATGTGATTAACTTTCTGAAAATCTAGCCATTTTTTCATTACAGAGATATCCATGGACGGAGAAATTCCTGAGGAAGATTTTAGTGTATAAGTGTATGTTTAGGTAATGTAAAAAAACTTAGGAGATTTTTGTTTCGTTGTTTTCTTTTTAAACCTTCTTTTTATTTATTTATTTAATCTTGGAACTAAAAGTCTAATTTGAAAATATTTTTGTGTATGATAGCAACATTCCCAAAAAGATTTAGGTTGGTATATGTACCAAGATGCTTTGCCATATTAAAAGTCTTCGCTAGTCCGATGTACTGTAGAAGCGGGAGCAATAGCTCCACCAACCAGAAAAAAAAACCTATTGGTCATAACGTTATAGGCCGGCCTGTTACTCCGGTAAAATCGCGGGGCGCTGCTACGTTTATAATAAAATTAATTACTTTCATCAGCTTTTGAATCTTTTGGGGCTTCCACAAGGCTGTATAGCCTTGTGAAAGTGGAACACTATTCACTTTTAAACACACTAATAGAGTCCTACTTAAAAATACTCATTCAAAATGAGGGACTCGTATTCAACAAATGTATTTTTATTCAGTGAAAAGGGTACGGTACCCTTCATGCCCGAGTGAAACTCGCACTTGGCCAGTTTTTAGTCGGTTAAGTCCGACACACCCCCCAGCTCACCCAGTGCCGGTTGGACTCTGCATAGAGTATTGTTCCGCGTAAAAGAAAATGTGTGTAGAGTCGCATATGCAAGTTCTAGCCCTCTTCTGTCGTCAATGAGACGGTGGCGGTTTTTGCAGCCAGTTGAATTTTACCTCGCGAGGCAGCGACAGGGGTTGGATGTAAATACAGATAAGAAAATTCGTTTTTATTAGAGGTGTTACATACATATGTGCAATGTCTATGTGCCCTGTACACGTTGCAACAGGTCCTTGATGAGCTGTAACTGAATCATGGCATGAGCGTCGATACCATCAAGGCGTGATAGAGTCCAAATTTCCGGATCATGAAATGAACGCAAAAAAATAAACATTAGTATTCACACACCATCTTTTTATATCATAGTGGGACAAACGAGCAATCGGACAATTGTGCAGGTGTTAATGTTCGTTGACAGTTACTAAATGGGTACGATTTTTTTATAGAATAGAGGGCAAACGAGAAATCGGAGCCTTTTCATGACTACCCATGCCCATGAACATCCACATAATTACTGTGCCGATGCGTTGCCTTCCTTCTCAATGGGCCACCGACTACTCACAAACCACACAAAACGCCACACTGTAGATGCCATGTCACGGCGGTAATGTGCGAGCGAGAGGTACGACCCAAGCCGCGCCGTCCCGATTCAGCTGCGATTTGCGATGAAACTACGTCTTACTTATTTTTGAATTTAATATTTAGTTTTGAGTTAAAATCTAACATTGCAAATTACTAACGTACGATAAGTCGACGACGACTGACCGGCGGAAGACCTGAGGTTGCTGTTTTGAGGTGTCACGTCGCCCCTCGTCATCCTCCACCGCGTATTCTGTAATGCCACAGCTTACGGTGCTAGCAGCTTCCCCTTAACATCAAGTCTTCAAAGTTTTCTCTTTAAGACCCAGTTTAAGGAGGAAGTTTAGCGACCCAATTATAAGAACTCAAATGGCAATTGAACTAAGATTTTTGGTTTCACATGTGCTGCTTGGAAATAGTTCATTAGAAGATTTTATGTGTTAGCTAGGTATCGAATAGCTACTACACTACAACGTGTGCAAGGATTTGGATAAAAAGCCTTCATCATCATCATTATCGGGTATTATCGGTCCACTGCCGGACACAGGCCCCTCTCAATGAACGCCAAGACGACTGATCTCCTGCTACTCGCATCCATCCCGAACCGGCTGCTGCACGGAGGTCGTCTGCCCACCTGGTGAACGGTCGACCAGCACTTCGTTTTCCTAAACGCGGCCTCCACTCCAGAACCTTACTGGCCCATCGGCCATCTATTTTTCTGTGTGTGTGACCAGCCCATTGCCACTTCAGCGAGCTTATTTGTCACGTGATATCATATTACTTCTCTGCCTTACGATCTAGACCTCGCCCAGATATCTCCTCTCACTAAGAGGGGTATTTTGTGGTATCTAGGGGAAATGCACATACGTTTTGTCTTCGGCTCTATCAAGGATCCTATCATTAAATCCTATCCTAAGTTCCCATATATTAATCGTCTCAATGACAACACGGGACTCGCTGACTAGACTTCGCCCCTGTCTATATTAGTCTACACAAAGGCACGGAAAACAACTGCTTTGTTATTTGATGCTTGTTTATTGATTTTTCTAGGAAGACAAGGCTAATGAGCAGTTAGACCCCTTATGCGCGTACCGACACTCCGCATATACATTATGCAGATGCATCTCTCATGAACAGCAATAAATGCGATACAGCTGTCACCTCAACCTGTTAGTAAGAGGTAGTGCTATGCATAGTGCGTGACACTACATCATCCTATGCAACGGAATTGGGACGGCACGACCGGGGATGTACCTCTCGTTCACATAATACCGCTGTAAAGTGACATCTTCAGTCTCGCTTTTCTTGCGGTTTGTGAGTAGCCGGTGGCCCATTGGGTTGAAGGAGGGCAACACATCAGCATAGTAATAATGTGGATGTTCATGGGAGTTGGTAGTCGTGAAAAGGCTTACATGTCTCGTTTGCCCCCAATTCTATTTAAAAAAAACTCTCGGCAGTTTTGGTATGTTCAAAATTTACCAACCCGTGCATACCAGCTTCAGCTGCGATGCGGCAGTAGTAGCCTGTGTTCTGTAGTAGCGACACTACACTCACTACATTCGTGGAATATCCACAACTGCAGAGTCCGCTGGTGTCGGTAGTTCGTTATTTTGGAGCCATCAAACCAAGGGAGCACTTGCTTACCCCCCGTCGTACCGCTTCACAAAGGATATCTTTTTGGCATTGTTTTGTCTTTACATTAAATATAACAATTTTGTGTCTAAAACTTCCGAGCAGATATAGGTTTACCCGAGTGATACCTGCCTTTAGGTATATATATCTATTTGCTAGTAATTTTCTATATTAGTTTAGCAAGAAAGCTCCTTAAATCTTTGACAACAGATAAGTTGCAAGTTGCACCCTTGCCAAAATCATGTAGATATCAAGTGGGCATAGGCCCGCTTCGAATTCGTCAGTCGACGGGGGCGAGGCTGATAACACGAGCGGCGAGAAAGCAAATTCGCCGCTCGTCTGACAGATGTGTTGGCTGAGGAAGCGGAGGTGCTCAGTCACCGTGGAACGACTGGCGTCCGCGGTGGTCAAGGATGGGGGCTGTAACCCGGGCCAGGTCCACGTGCGTAACCTACGCACGGGGCAGTTCGGCACGGGCACAGCCCATGTTGAACTCCCGGTGACTGCAGCTAAAAAGTTGCTGCAGGCCGGGAGACTAGTGGTGGGGTAGTTGGGGTCCACCTCATGATGGCGCGCCCCAGGCACTGCTACCGTTGCCTGGGGATGGGGCACGTATCCAGTACGTGCCCCGGAGGCAATGACCGCAGCACGTTCTGCCACTGCTGCGGTCAGCCTGGCACAAGGCTGGCGGGTGTTCCACCACCCCTCGCTGTGCGGTGTGCGTGGATGCGGGTTGGCCGGCGGGCCACGTGATGTAAGCCCCCCGTTCAGCGCGGGAAAGTTCCCTCCACTTATCAGAGGGGGAACCGTTCGGGGTCGGAGGTTGAGATGGCATAATGGCCAGGCATCTTAGTGTTCTCCAGGCGAACATCAACCACTCCGCCAGGGCTCAGGACCTTTTCCTGCAGTCCATGGTGGAGTGGGCGATTGATGTCGCGATCGTAATCGAGCCGTACGCCGTGCCCTCCAGCCCAAGCGGGGCTGGGGACACCGGCGGCTCGGTGGCGATCGTGGTGCGGCCCGGAGCCGACTCCCCCTCGTAGTCATAGCGAGCCCCAACCGGGAGCCGCTCTACAGATTGGGGAGGAGAGCGTCAGGTCGAGCCCGCACATCAAATACCTGGGGCTCATCCTTGACGGAGGGTGGCCCTTAGGCCCACACTGCGCTATAGTGGGACCGTAGATCGTGAAGGCGGCGAGTGCGCTGGGCAGACTCCTCCCGAACCTCGGAGGACCCAGCGCCGCCTACAGGCAGCTGTACTCCGGTGTCAGTCGGAGTATGGCATCATACGGTGCTCCGCTTTGGGCGGATCTGGGCTCTGCGCAGAGGGTCGTCGCAGTGAGGTCGATCCGGGGGTACCGTACTTTATCGTGGGCTGCAGCGACAGCCCTAGCCGGCGGTGTAGGACGGCCCACAGGCAGCCTATCTGCAGCGCCTTCAGTAGTGCCCCTGTGTTACGTGTCGAGCCGGGATGGGAACCCGGACCACTTCATAAAGATACGGCGTCGTGGGGACTATCATAGCGAAGCCGGACAGTCTCTGATTTTCTAAATATCGATAATAAAAGATAATCATAAAAATTATGATTATCTAAATATCGTTTTGAATATACAAGAGTATACTCTTACGATGTTCAGATGCCTCGAATACCTTGTGAATGATTACACCAATCGTAACGCACTTGATTTTACATTCGTATGAGTTTATTAGCCGTTACAGATACATTTAAGATTTTTATTCGAGACATGAGCCGCGGCCGTGGCTCTGTTTGCGGGTAGTCTATGTCGATGATGACGATTATAGACATACATATAATACAAGATATAGACACATCCACGACCGGGCGAGATTCGAAGTCAGAACTGGCGTAGCGTGCGATACAAATAGGTACCCGATATCTAAAGAATTATTGTCTATTCATGGATCTGGAGTTACTTCTTTCTATACTCTGTCCATGGAGGATTTGGTTACTGGAGTTAGTTCTTCATTCGGTTCTTACAGAATCGCACGAGAGATTGTTTAACGCGTGTTGAAAAGTCTTACACCGCGTAGGCTATCAAATGTTCGCCCGCACAACGGATGTATGGGCGCCCATATATTGTATTTTAACGCTTCTTAAACACTCGATAAAAAAGCTCTCGTGCGAACAGAGCCAATGTCTCACTAAATTGATTTTACGAGTGCATATGACAAAACCAAACGCAAACAAAGTAAAAATTCGGAGGCATTGGCTGCGTTACTCATCGCGACTCCCAAAATATTCGCATCTCTTCCGAAAACTCCATCCGTGCTAATGTTATATTATTTGGGGTCTTCTTGTCCAAAATACCAAGATGCGCGATACTGCGATACTGGCAACGACCCACAAACTCATTTCTTTATTTCATATTCCTGTTACTTCATAAAATGAAACAAATCGTATTTAATTATGCTTGCTAATAAAAATAAGTGTAATAAATGTTATAGATGGGCATATTATGTTTCAAAATAATAATTACAAATGCCAAGGCTCATATGTGTGTTTGTTACCCTTGAATGCATAAACTTGTAAACAGAACTTGGCAGATACTGATTACAATCTGGAGGAACTTAATTTTACTTATAATCTCTAAAAAACTCTGGATATAATTTTACGTAATAACCACTCTCCAATTGATATGTGAACAAATCGCCAGATGAAAGGGACTACTTGACATGGTATCTCGCTCGAAGACTCCGCTTATTCTGGACATTAGTATGAACGTTACTATGACGTTTCAAGTTTTCGTGCATGCAGCTAGAGTGATCGATACAAGACCCTACTACGTAAAAGAAATGTTTCCTTAGGATATTCCTCAGGCGTGTGAAACTACGGGGCACAGGTTAGTACTTTATGCGTCCCAGTGATAGGCGTGGACATCTCCTGACGTACCTTGAAATCGAGACATTATTTGATCACAGTATTTTTAAAATATAGGGCGCAAAGGAGCAGTCTGGTCACCTGTCACCCGCAAATGGTTTCCAACGCCCATA
>JAFELO010000036.1:1424761-1480327 GCA_017140195.1 Eumaeus atala | reverse complement strand
ATTATGCTGATGTCCAAGGGCGTCGTGTAGTCGCCAAAAAGGCACCGTTATGGTGGTATGGTATATGGGACTCGCGACACCAGTACGTGCCGTACCTACCAGAATCAGCAGACGATTCGCTGTAGTGTCCTTGAACTGTTAATCATCAATCATCAGGCTAGTCTGTCTCCTACGGGGCCGATTCAACCCCCACATACAGCCGTCCCGCACCGCAAAACAACCCTGCCAATTTCGATACAGTGCAATCCAGGAAACCTCACCATATCATTGTGTGTGCAAAAGCACCTCCTCCTCCAGCTCTTTAGTCCCTCTTTAGAGGATGTGTACATAGAGCAGCCATTTCGGTTCAATTCTTCAGTTTTTTTTATTTACGGTTAATTCAAATTAATAACGTGCTCTATGTTATCATAACTTTTAGGGTCAGTTATTACTAGCGCAGAGTCGAAGCGTCAATCCGAAACTTAATATAGTAAATTCACCCTTATTTCCACAATGTAATGCACATATTTCTTCAAAAGCACGCGCATCTTAGGGAATTCGCGCGCCTGCGCGCGAGCAACTCTAATTGGTGCGCGCACATTCGCGCGAAGCCAAGCGGCTATTAGGCGAACTACGCGCCGTCTGGTCAGTCGGCAATCGGAATCGGACGGAAACTATCTTGTGTCGAAGTGAATCACAATGGAAAACGACGAGAAATTAATTTATTTGGTCCAAAAATTCTACTGGCAACTGGTGTCCATCACTAATGCCACGAAAAAGCGCGCATTCTCGCGCTATTTCACGCGAATACGCGCGCATTCGTGCGACTTCGCTTTGATTGTGAGGAATTTGACGCTTCGATGCGCTTCGACTCTGCGCTAGTATAAATTGACCCTTATACTCCCCAACAATTCCAAAACAAAGGGTTGGGAAGTATTATAAACCTGAGGTCGGAAGGATTCGCGTCATGTTTAGACAAATCGCCCACATCGCCGAATTGTAGGTGCTCACGCCACTGACAGTTCCAGGTAACGCTTCGTCCTAGTTTACTGTGCGCTAGAAACCTCCGCAACTCCACACACACCGACACACATATTCTCGTGTTTGTTCTCGCACATTTCGCCATGTTGTTATCCGATATCACTATGCTATCTGCCATATTTAATAAATTATTCACAATCTCAAGGCACTTTACTTGGCTTGCTAAATAACCCAAAATGGAAATGGACGTTCGTCTCCGAAACGACAGTATAACACATAGATAAATGTACAGCATTCGAATTAGGCCAGCAAAGCCGGGAGGTACCTCTCGATCACATAACTAAAGCACAGATGTCGAACGTAAACGTGAGTGAGTGCGGTTTGTGTGTTCCCGGTATCCTGTTTTAGGAGGAGGAGGGAATTCATTATGTTGTCTATGGGCGTTAGAAGTCATCAAAGGCCACCTTTGGCTACATAAGGCCAAGTAATATTTGCAATGCAAGGAGGCCAACCTACTTATGCCTCATTACAGAGGATCCGGTCACCAAATGACAGGGTAGGCGACTCGCTAGGGGCCCTCTGTGCGCACGCATAAGCGCACCAAGAACAACAATAAAACATTGAAAAACATTTTATACCCCTTCAAATAACAACATTATTATCGCTGAAGACTATAGGAAATTATACAAAGTGGATTGAAAAGTATTCATTTCTTTGTCTGAAGGTGTCAGATCAGGTGAATAAAGCAGATGCGTTATTAATTCATAGCCACAATTGTGTAGTTCAGCAATTGATTGCACAAATGTGTAACGCGGGCGTTGTCTTGATGGAAGAGGACTTTTCTTCTGAGCATTCCTGGGAGCTTTTCTTTTATTTCCTCTCGTAAACAACGTAGTAAGACACAGTAATAACCAGAGTCCAAAGTCTGACCCCTTTCAAGATAATCAATTATAATCACGCCCTTTGAGTCTTGGCATACTGAAGCCATCATGAAAAAAAAATCAAAACTAATTATCGCACACGTTTTTAACTTTCCACAATTAACTAGTCTGAACTGAATGATGTGGGTAGATTCGATTTTTAGATCTGAATGAATTAGGCCGAGTACTTTTCAATCCACCATATCAAATCAACTTTTCATAAAAGAAGTTAGAAAAGGTTACCCCCTGAAATGATCCCCTGAGACACCTCAATACGGCCCTGTACTTTCTTTTTTTTTATCTTCATTTTAGTTCGAAGTTTTTATCCAACAAGAACATCCACAACGCGTACCTTATTACATGGACTTGTGGCCAAATAATCTTAACATTATAATGAAGTATTGCTTAACACCTATAATTACTCCTGAACAATTATAACCAATTTACATACTTTTTTGGCTGCATCTGAAGTTGGATTTACACTTTACTGGACAGTACAAATTTTTTTTATTGCCGCGGAGAAATCCATTTACGCGCCTTCACTGGCCAAGGGTCCAGTAGTGTTTGGGGCTCGCGGCACATTGTATTGCCGAATACCCACAAAAACCACCTCGAGTGCCATCGGCCGCCTTTAGTGAGGTGCCTAAACAACAAATCATCAGGGCACCTCCACGGTCTATCAGTCCCCTAAGGGACCGACGCCTCCTCCACAGCTGGGTTGCCCCGTTCCACAGGACAACTCCGCCAACTTTGGGACAGTGCAATGGGGTGATGTTCCCATCCTCGCCCCTTGCCCCTTGCTCACAGCGCCTCTTGCTCTTTTGTCCCCTTTTTCTTATAAGAGCGGTATAGTGCCCTCCTCGGTCCAACTGGCTTGGCCCAAGGTGTCTCAATTCACCACAGGCTAATGAGCGCCGCCGCGACGACATGGCTTGCGCCATGCTGGGGACTTGTGATCAGCCCTACATCTAAGAGGTTCAATTCAAATTTAGTCAGCAGTGTTTCCCGTTCATCTTTATTCCTGACACATTCCATCAGCAGTGTTATTATACATCGGCTCTGTACTTGCTGGTCATGAACTTTCAATTTGTGAGTTTTTGATTGCCCCTTTACTATAAAAGAAAATAATTAATATGGGTCAATGGTAAGGGACCCTAGCTGAGCATTCTGACTCGCATATTACCGGTTTATTTCCTACCGTTTCCTTATGCATTTCCCGTGTGTGCAATGCACTTCGCGCTATCATTTGTAATTACGCAAAGTCTTTGTGCACTCATCTCTCAAATATTTGTACTTAGCGTTATAAGTATGTGAGTCAGAGTTCAGATAACGTATTTTCTTCACTAGGGCTGCCGCTGATTATTTTTACTGAAACGGTAGTGTATTATCTACATATACGAAAGTCTTCGTTACCGAGTGAGTGACTGAGCGACTGACAGACAACGCACAGCAGAAGCTACTTTACCTCGAGACTTGAAATTTGGTACAGAAATTTCTTTCTAGATAGGAGTTTTTAGAAATTCATCCCATAAGGGAGTGAAATAGGGTATGAAGTTTATGTCAAGGAATTTCACCATGTTACGCGGGTCATACGGAGGCCGTGACGGTGCGCTGCCAGTCCTTCTATACATAAATGTTATAAATGCGGAAGCTTGTGTGATATTAGTTATTCATTTCACGCCAATACTACTAAAGGGATTTAGATGAATTTTATTTTAGGTATAGATTAAAGTTCGGAACAACATAAAAGTTCCGAATTATTATGCCGAAAAGCAAAAAAAAACCAAGATAATTTTAAAATTCCGATCGCTGATCTTTAAGAATACCTCGAGTTTTAGCTTACCTGGTGTGAGAAATCCTACACATACAGTAGATTCTTTAAATATTTTTTTCTCGCAATTTATTATGGAGCTAGTATTCTTGGAGAGCCTACGCTCGCGTACACAAAGCGCTACCTATCTGTAGCGGGTCAAAAGATATCCTATAAATATCCATATCAGTGGTCGGACTTGCAAAATGTAATAAAATTTCATGTAAACCGCTCATTCGCAAACTTTCTTTCACATCAATGATTACCAACTAGCTGTGACTTACTAGGTTCTACTACTTGACAACTAGGTAAAATCCATAGCATCCTTCTTCGGCTTAAAAATATTTTTTTTATCATAAAATTACATCTAGAGTAGTTCTTGCATGAAGACATCAACGCCGCCGCATATTCCCAAAGAACTAAATTGAACGTTATCGCGCATGCTCCAAACTTTACAACAGTGACACATTTGAAAACTGTGTAGTATGAAGTGACAGAACGCTAGCGGTCATGCGCAATATATTATTTACAGATATATTTTTGTTCGTTTAGGAATAATGGTAGCGCTAATGTCTGTTCAAATGGCACCAATGGCGGCCTATGGAATCGACAATCCATTAGATTTATGCCAATGGTTGCGGCTGACAGCTGGTACAGTGAACCTACATGTTGAGCCTGCAGTCGTGCATAATAGGCTGAGAAACTAGCATACAGCGTTGTATCGTAAAGATGTTGCAACTCGTGAACAAATAACCCTATTGCCATGAATCACTCTCTTGATATAATTTCGTGCTTGCTTGCGTGTAACATATTTCATTGATTTCCAATTAATAAATTATTTGACAGTCAGCAATTAATATCAACATGGGTTCTACATGTACTGTACCACGTTAGTATTTTCTGACTCATGGATTGCAAGCTGTATGCTATAAGAGCCAAATACTTACGAATGCTTCCGGTGGTCTAAAAATTCTAAACTTTAAAAATCTCCCTTTTTTATACTGTAGGTATAAGGGGGCAAACACCGATGAACATCCTATTATGTAATAAACATCATAATTACTATGCCGATGCGTTGCCCTTCTTTCCTTCTCACCCCAAAAGTGGTACACTATTGACACACACGAACGTGACACCGAAGCTATCACTTTACGCAAGTAGGTATGATGGGAGCGAGAGGTCTTTCCGTTCGGCCTAATTCCGCTGCAGTGCAGCCCTGGATTTATTGCTTAATACTTTCACAAATTTTACATGTTATTCTAATTTACCGATAAGACTGCTCCCCTAGTAATAGTTGATAGACAATTCAAGTAACAACCCTGAGCAAAAGCTCCAACCAATTGTGGTTTGAACTTATAACGTTTGATAGTTACGTGAACCTAAATAAAACTAAGTAAATCGAGTAACTTCTACACCTTTTTACTTTCCTACTGGTCTGACTGGGATAGCAAAGCATCGGAAGTCAACTTCCTTCAGTAGGTGCTATTATCCCAGATGTTAGAATTCCTTCCCCGCCATGGTTCAAGTCCTGTCGTGGCGGTGGGGCTCAGTAGCTTGGGGTGAACCTAGGTGAAGCTAATTGAACGGGGTCTGCTCTTGTAATAAGAAGGGACAAAAGAGAAACAGGAGGAGGCACTTTTGCGTCAGAGCAAGGGACGAGGTCGGGAACCACACCCCATTCAACTGTCCCAAAGTTGGTGGTGTCGTCCAGTTGGCGCGAGGCAACACTTCTGTGAAGGGGCCGTCGGTCTCCTAGGGCTAGCCATCAAGGTGCCCTGATGAATTATAATTTCTGGGCGCCTCACCAAAAGCGACACGGATGGCACTCACAGTGGTTTTTGTGGGTATTCGGCGCTCTAGTGTACCGCGAGCCCCCACACTGGTGTGTGGCTGGACCCCACGCCGGGCCTGTGAAGTCGCGTAGATGTGTTTCCCCGCGTCGACAAAAAAACAAAAAGACAAAAAAAACAGAAACTGCCATTTTAGCTGGCTCGTCAAAATGCACGAGACAGACTGAAATGTCCCCATATATAGTGGACCTGTAGGATTTACTTGTGCTGGGCCAGCAATTAGTACTTTTACTTCCAGGAAATAAAATAACCGAGAAGAAGGGCAACATGTCTACATAACTACTGATGATGAATATGGGCGTCGGTAGCCATCGAAACCGTGTTCTCGTTCGCCGCCTCTTTAACTTTTTCACTTTACAAGACTTATTTAAATATTTTGTTTATCATATACAACCTAATGATTTGATCTAACTATCTGAAAATGTAATCAATCAAAATGCCTCAAGGTTTTCTGCCTATATTATTTAGTACTAGAAAACATTTGCATTTGCTTAGGGACTGTGTGTCAGTAACGGCCGTTTTCGATATTCAATCTATCGACAAATTTGGCCAGATGGCTCCTGGAGATGGAATTTTGCAACAACCTTCATGCTAAACGTGTCAAAATTATGTCTCCAGTGTTAAAGATTTTAGAAGGGCTCAGAGAAATAACCATACGTAGGTACACACATATGTTCGAAAAATATTTCCCACCTTCTGACCCCGTCTGGTAAAGATGCGAACAAAAATAGATTTCCTACGTGAAAAAACTATTGCAATAGATGGATATTTGATGCGAACTTGAACATCTCAGGCTCGCCAAACAACTTTAGATTCTACCTGAGGGATCCGAGACGCCGGTCCCTTGTTTTTTGTGATACCTGTTCTTTTTAATTCATTCACAGAATTTTTCAAAATGTATATTTGTAGTGAGATTACAATGGCTCCTTTTTTGAGACAACTTCCTGCAGTAGTATCCATTGTCCCAGATTGCAATTCCCTGAAAGTGGTATGAAACTATCGGTTTAGTTGTCACACCTAAATGCATTAAATACTGTGAAATAACCCTATATAACTTGGACACTTTGGCGACGGACTTCGGAAGGATAAGTCTGTAGGATTCAGTTGTGCTGGACTAGCAATTCGTAAGTTTTAAACCCTAGAACAAACAGTAAATTAACTAACCAGTAGATCAAGCAACTTAACTTATTTTTTCCTACCGATATTATAAATTTGAATGTGTGTGTCTTTTTTTCTGATCCCAACTCATGCTGTGGAAGCGAAGAGAAGCCCGATACAGCTTCATCAGATTATCTGCTAGAAGTGCCCGACGGTGAGATTCTCTCACTGTGTGTGTATCCTACACATTGTATGCATGTTGATGTATGAAAGGATAACATTTAACGCAATAATTATTAAACTATTTGCCGAATTTCATCCAAAACGGTCGACATTTGGCATAGATAAATGAAATTCAGCATACGTGGATTACAATCTGGATTGACATAAGAATATTTATGTACGAAAATATATGGGATGTATATCTTTGCTGATGATCCCATGGGAGGCTCGCACGGGCGACAGCTAGACTATAGCTTCGCACGCGAATATCTTTCGCTAATAAATTCTGCGCAATTACCAACTTATCAGTGTAAACCCACTTTATTGTTGTATTTAAAATATAGTACACTCGATGGCCTTTGCTTGAATCACCAGATGATTCCAAATATAGAACAGAACACAGCTTATCACCCCCACAGACATTACTTCCTAGAAAATAGTCTGGAGACCGACCGCCTTGTTCCGTAAAGAATGTTTGGCTGCCCGCTTAAACATTTTGTGTCATTGTCTTATAGCAGTGACGATAAATAAGCAGTGCCTACACACATAATGGTAAGTCTGACGCCCATAAAGATCTGTAGATAAGTTTTTTATATAATATAGGGGTACAAAGGAGTAATCGGTGCCCTTTTACGACTACTGACGCCCATGAACATCCGCATAAGTACTTTGTTACTTTTCTCCTCCCCTCGCTTCCTCCTTAATAAAAAGCATAGCAATTAACGCCGGTATCATGTGAGCGAGAAGTATTACCCTGGTCGTGCCGGCCCGATTTGTGTGGAACGCAGCATAGCACCTATTAGTAAAGTAGTGTTTCATTACAAAGTAAGCAATGAATCTCAGCTCTTAAGCTGAGATTTATACGTCAGCACACTACGTTTAGTACGCTAAAGCTATTAGGTTAACAATTGCTTTAGTCCGTACGTAGTGTCGTAATTTGCCCAAAGCGGATAGATCCTGATCACATGTACTTAAGGACTAAAAGACAGTTAGTTTATATTTAGAACACTCGAAACGTGCGAAGTGCAGGGCATTTCTGAATTTCAGCGCATATGCGCAAACATTCCGCGTGGCGCGTGTGCAAGTAGTTCCACTATATTTATCCAATGGGGCACGGATAAAGCTCTGACATAACGCCACAAATACCATAGATAATATTTTAACTTTTGTATTATATGTTTTTTTAGATCACAGGTGACCACAAACGATATTTTAACTTTTTTAATATATGTTTTTTAGAGCTCAGGTGACATGACCTGACACCAATAGCGCCTGCATTCTGCATTGTAGTCCTTCACCCACATCCCCTCAATGTACCACTGGCTACTCAGAAACAGCTTGCTTGAAACGCGACAGCATAGCCGCCAATTTTAAAGTTGCATCTTGTATCCGAGAGCAGTATCTCCCCTGTTTTTGCAATTCCAAATTACACTTTTACATTTTCTAATGTCCTTGTTTCTCTGACTACAGACTATAATTATTATAACAAACAAACAACATTATGCAAAAATATTACTACTTAATTACATGTCATGTGAGTATATCGCCTAAGAGGTACCGATATGACACTCGGGGCGGTAGCTTCGGGGCAAGGAACTAATTTGCTTCCCTTTATAGATCTGAATGTCTAAAGTCACTTATCATCACGTAAGATGGTTCGTTTACCTCTTATATAACAAAAGTGCCGATTAGAGTAACTCAATGATAAGTTCCTACGTGATGTTCGTGATCTAATCGTTTTTGGATTTATCTAACATCTCGTTGCACTGATAATGAAATAAATCTTTCTTGCATAACACTTTCTCGAACATCGTCATTATTAACGACATGATCATCATCATTACGTCATTATCATTCAACAAGTCACTACCATCACCACCATACTACGGCCATTATATAATACTTATTATAGTTTAGCTAGCTCATGGCGCACTACTTTTTAGTCGGGCTCCGGAGGTGAGTCGGTACTCTATATTGGTATACCGAACACCAGACTCCATAAATCTAGTTTCCTCCGTCGTATATACCTACTCGTACTTAGGAGGTAATCAGTATGTCGATAACAGCTCCGACACGCGACTAGAGCTTACTCCTGGAGAACGATTAGGATGATGATGTCATCTGAAGTGAAAGGTGTAGGAGACGTAAGCGGGATAAAGCGTTATAATCAGTTTTGCTATTTCATATGATTTTACTCCCCATATATTTTTTCATCATTATTTCAATTTATCTAATACACACACAAATGATTTTCATTTGTGTGTGTGTTAGATAAATTGAAATATGAGGCTAGTGTGGAGTACGCCTAATAAACTATTTCAGCAGTTGAATGCCGTGCCTGCTGCGACGTCAATCTAGCTCCGCTGATGACCGACATGGTCAAATCGTCCTAAAAACAGCACATTCTAAATGCTACAAGTGACAAAGTAGGTACTTATCCATATTTTTTTAATAGGGCTAAGTCCGCCACTCTTTTCCACCGCTGCTACTCCTGTATCGCCAGGATCGACAGCGGCGACCACTGATGACCCTTTGATATGATCGCAGAGAGCCCGAGGGAATAGCTGAAACTGTCTTGGAACCCGCAACGGATTTAATCAGAAGAAAATAGGAGGAGTAGGAAATAATTAAAGTTTCCCTCCCCAATCAAAGCGGGAGACAGAACAAGATTCCAATGTCTTGTACAAGCCAAGAAGAGGAAGGGCAGCCAGATGAGGCCCAACTGCTAAGCACCACGGCGATAATAAGTCCTAGTACAAAATTATTGACTAATTGGTATTTAATTGTTATCATTTAAGATGTTGTTATGAGTGAGTTAAAATTGTATTTTTCCAGTAATAGTTGTGGCAAAAATGTTTGAAAGCACGGAAGTTCCCCGCGCTATCCACGAGATCGCCATGGTAAATTACGCCGTTAAACCTATGGATACTGTTGACTGACTATTACACTCCCAAATTATGTGATATGCTGTTTGTTCGTATTCGTCAGCTTCTGTAGAGCAATCACAGAGAGGTGAAGCCACTAGTTTAAAGCCAAAAAGTTTGCGTTTAATGTTGCCGTGGCCGGTAAGGAATTGTGCAACGCAATGATGGATTTCTAGCCAGTGTTTCGATAAGCGGTCGCGCACACACAGAAAAAAATATGTAAATGTCGTCCTTTAGCTGAACTATTCCATCGCGTCCATCATTCGATGACTTGGTTTTGAGTAGTGATTTATATTGGGCTAAACAGCCTGTGCATGTTATGTCTGTCTTTTGCTCTTATGAAATCAGGGTTGGAGAGATTCTTTGAGTGATAATACATAGCTGCACGGCGTTGAATTTCTAAGTCTACTGGCAATACTCCGGCAAGAACGAGTAGGGCCTCAGTGCTAACGGTGCGGTAGGCTTTACATAAAAATATTAAATATAGTCTTTGCCTTTGGAGCAATTTACGTCGCGCCTATGGTTGCCCTATCTCCTCAGGCAGGTGACCTGTAGCAAATGCTTCCAAGGTACGTCGCGGCGTATATTATTTTAAGGTCTTAACAGAGAGAGGTTGAGATATTAATAAAAGCATAAAAATTACCTTTAGCCTTTTCTCCTATTTGTATAATGTGTTCTAGAATGGTGAATTTATTTTCTAATAATAGTCCTAAATATGTGACGGTTTCTTTACGTTTAACTGATATGTTGTTAAATTTAATACATGGGATGGATTATAAGCAACCTTTTAACAATATTTGAAAAGTTTTCTGCGGTGCGAACTCAAATCGGTTTCTTTTCCCCCAGGTCGGCATTAAACTGAGACAGCTGATTGACTTAACTTCAATTTCAGATCGCGAGTTACATCCAGCGGCCCCCCGCCACCTCCACCGGGTAGGAGACCGTCTATATATATAAAAGAGAAATGCTGATCAAATCAAATTAAATCAGGACCTGAAATTTGGCAGGTCTCTTTTAGGGTCGGCAGACTTCCGCCAAGAACGGATTTAGAAACTCCACTCCTAACAGAGCGTTATAATTATAGGTAAACGAGCAACCGGAGCGTTTTGACGACTACCTACGCCCATGAACATCCACATTAAAATTATGCCTGTGCGTTGCCCCCTCTCCCCCAATGGGCCACCGGCTTGTCATAAACCTCACGAAACGCGACACCAAAGATGACACTTCAAGGTGGTATCATGTGAGCGAGAGTACCTCCCCAGTCGTTACGGCCCAATTCCGAAGCAATGCAGCGTAGCCTGTTACTAAATCTATAGCTGTCCATAGAGCCTTGTGCCAATATATTTGGATGGCTCATGATCCTGAGTCTATGTGACCTCACACATCTGTGGACTTCTTCTTTAATTGTGGAGGTCTTTTGGCCCTTGTGAAACTATTCGTTTGTTATAAAACATGGGGCCTCAGTATTAATGCACAGCATCTTGTTTTGGAACCTTTGCATAATTTACATATTAGGGAGCTCGGCCGTTCATGGGGAACTGTGTACCGTAGGTCCATACCGGCTCCAGGGACAACGGAGATCTTCTTTCCACGAACCAGTAAAGTTGTCTAAAGAGGCCTAGTTGTTTCCTTTTGGTGCAAATATGTCTCTGTTAGGCTTTTGTCTATATGGATGCCGAGGTCCCGCACGAAGTCGGCGCCAGGAATTTCACATGTTAAATTATACCTTATGTATTTATTATTTAGTAAGTCATGGAGCATTGCAATTGAATAGGGTCGGCACGACCGGAAAAACAACTCTTGCTTATTTAATAGCGCTTATTTAATCAAATTAATAACTATGCAGTCGCGTTTTGCGCGGTTTGTCAATGCCCGGTGAAATGTTAGAGGGGAGGAGATAAGGAGGATAAAATATGTGCATAATAATTATGCGATAATCTTGGTATTTTGATAGCGTACCTTGGCGATATAAGGATATTTTCTGGTAATATTTTATTTTGTTTACACTACCGAAATTTTCATAAAAGTAAGTTTTTCAAAATATTATCTTGCCTTGCCTTCAGGGGTAATACAGGAAGGTTTCGGTGGTAAAAGAATTTTCAAATCGGTCCAGTAGTTTCAAAGCTTATACTCCTATTCATATAGCAAATTAATCATAATAAGTATTTCATTTGTACATATTAAAATTTATCGAAATAAAGAGCCAATCGTTATCACCTTTTATAAATTTGCATATGTCAACGAGATTTGGTTAACTACTTCGCAATAAAAGCATTGTGCACACAATTCGTAGCTTTATTGTGAAAGCAAGTCTGAGCGTCATTAGATAATTTTAAGTCATTACTAAATTTCTTGTAATAAACATTAAATTATATCTTAGGACAATACTACCCATTAAAGATCATTATAATCTAGAAAAAACATTACGGTGGTAACATAAATAGATAATTTTATTTCAAACAAAAGTGATAACATAACTGTTCATAAATATAACGCGCTCCTAACGGTGCTGAGCCTTGCAGTTTAAATTTGGCGCGCCGACAGTAGTGGTCAAGCCGCACGCACGCGCGCAGCGCGCTCCAATAACGTCCAGGCACCAGCCGCGAAGGATACCGACTTGAATGTTAAAACTTTTGCTCGTGTTATTTTATTTTTGTTTGTTTTTGTGTGAAAGATGGACTATTCACAGTGTTAAATCTACAAATTTATATGTGAAGTTTGACAAATAATACTGATAGTACAATTACCTCTCAGTATACAATAGTGTTATGATTTTTTTTTTGTTATCAACCCGCGGTTATCATGCATGCGAACTTTTAATAAGCTTTACATCCTTTGTTTATGAACGACGACGCCTACGCTATTAATTGTGTGACCGGTTGTATAGCGTACTAGTATAGTACTCGTAATCTAAATATTTATATTATGGAGGGCGAAAAAAAAAACTTCAGTGAAGGAGTTCCACTGAACTCGACAGGTGCGGCAAATATTTTTCTAAATACCGGAAAGAAGAACAAATCTAGCGATGGCACTGTAATTCATCTTAATACAGGTAATAAAGAATATTTTCAATATCAAAATAATTCGCTAATATTATGGGAAATAGATTAAACTCACTTTTCTTATTTTAGAGAAACCCTCGGACGTCGGAGTGCATATAAATACCACACTCTCAATAGCGTCTTCCAAGAAAATCAAGCTCCTATTCATGCTCAACTTTTTACTTAGTGTAATATGTATAGTTATTACGTGTACTATAGCATTTTATTACTGGAACGAAATGATATCGATGCGGAGACAGCTAGACGTATTCCGCGAGCAATTCCTCATTCAGAACGTAAGAGACGGTATGTTACTTAAAACAGTGTCGGGACCACTTGTGTCAAATTTGAGGCCGCAAGATAGACGGACTGAAAATAGGGAGAGTCGGGAATTATTTATTAGCGAAGCTATATCACCAAATGTAAGAAAATATTACGTGGAGGATCTTGGAGAAGATATGGTATTCATAGATTCAAGAAAAAAGAAACCTAGTCAAGAAAAACTGCCAGAATATGATTTACCCATTCTCCAAAAAGGTATGCTATAAATTATTTCAAGTTTCTTTGTTTGCACCAACCATTGAATATAAAAATACTTATGTCTCTGTGACTTCCAACATATAACAGCAATACACAATTTTCTAATACATCATACTTAAAGAATATAGTCTTTGTTGATAATGGTCCATAATTACAGTTAGGTGATGCCTTACAATCTTGGTAGGGTAGCCTGCCCCAGGTGTATTGAAATAGCTAAAGCTCATTGTGGGCTCCTTTAAAAGAGTCCAGTGGTGGGCCCATAACCTGATATTGCTGTTACCTGTATATTTGTGTATGCAATATCTTAAAAGGATGAATTAAATAATTCATTCAATTATTATTTCAGAGCCAGTTGTTGCACATTTCCATGGTGCTATGGACAAGAAGGACATGGGCCTTGACCGTAAGTTTTACGTTATTATATAAATAATGGAAAGCAATTCATCTAATGCAGTTATTGGATTTGACTTATTATTTAACTGTATTAGGGTTTGAAAGTATAATGCCATGTAATGATTTACTGCTCAGCGACTCTTAGAGTACATTTCACTCACAAATCATGTTCTTTTTAAATAGTAATCTTCAGCCACATAGGAGCTGAAACCCACAATTTTATTAATAAAAGAATCAAATTGGTTAAACAGGAATCGAATCAATAATAAATTGTAACTTGTATAAACATCTGTTCCATACAAAGTATCCTGCTTGTAAATACCACATGCTCACATACTTCTTACATGGATTGTTCACAATTAAATCTGTGCTGCATATGCAACTGTAACGGTATATAAATAAAGTCTATGTTTCACTATAAATAATTCATATGGTAATTTGTACATTCCAAAGGATGTCTGCTTCTATGAAGCCTTCACATTTGCATTGTCTCAACACATGATACTTATAACATATCTTGGATATTTTAAGCTCTATAACAATGGCATAGAATTACATTTGTAATGGACAAGTATAGTATAGAGATAGCCACGCAACATTAAAGTAAAACTTGTATGGCTGTTGGGATTACTAATAATTAATCTTGCACATAAATTAATCTGCGGGGGATTTCATTTCTTTCCTTTTTCGCTTTCATTGGGTCGTCTCGTATTTAGCAGTAGGAGCTACTGATAATTATCTACCATTGCGTTTGCAGCTGGTCTGTCTCAATGAACACCATTGATATTAACTAGTGAGTGCAGTCCCGGTAGTAGATATATATTGACCACAAAGACTGGTTATTTTTACTATGTTGGTAGTACTGTCCTGTCATATTGTAATATCAGCTGTGTGACCTTGATGAGGAGTGCGTGATTAAAATACAGAGGTTTAATAATTCAGTTAATTTGGCTACTGTGTGTTATAACATACTACTTATCCTGACATCATTCCATAAGCAAAATATTATTTTGACGTAATAGGTAAAAAATATCCTGCAGTTATCTCTGATCACATTTATTTTTATACCAAAATTCATGAAAATATGTGCTGTTTAGGCGAGAAAGGATAAAATTACTTTGGTATGTCAATTAAAATGTAGGTTTATGCAACTGAGATGATGAAAGAGCTATATGAGGAGCCCTGCTGATATCTGTTGCGGTAGGCCACCAATTAAAGAAAAAAAAAAAGATCATTTTATGCTGCGTTCCATACCGCCGCATCCCACCCAGGCAGGTCTGGATTTCCCTTAAGCCTGTGATCTGGGCTTCACAGGAAAGAATTATTTGGGGGTCGTAAAAAATAATAAGAAAAATTCTCAGGCAAAACGATCAAAGGATACGAAACAAAGTGAACGGTACACCAGATAGGGTCAAAGGCGATATCGAGCATCATAGAACCTAAATACGTCACTCGTGGTCTAGTGGTAAGCATGTTCAGCCATAGACGTGAGGTCCCGTGCTCGAACCACGGGTCGGACCATACAAAAAGTGCTATTAGGATTTTTCAAATTCTAACTGTCCGGAGTTAGGTAGTTGGCGGTGTTACACTCTCGTGCCCCGGAGAACACGTTAAGCCCTAGGCCCTGCGCCTGATTTCTCTCCGAACGTGTCGGATTACCGTCCCACCGGAATAGGAGAATGAAGGAATAGAGAGTGCACTTGTGTGCAAACACTTGTGCACTATAAAATGTCCCACGCAGGTGGCTCTCTTAATAGAGATGGGCGCTGTAGCCGAAATTCGGCAAGGACAACATTATTATTATGTGTAGACCTTAATAGAATCCCGAAAATCGTAACATACAACGCGTCCTAACGTTGTAGAGTGAAAATAACTGACGTCTCAGCGATGCATGAATGACACTAGGTCGTGTTCCAAGCGGACAAGCCATCCTAACGCGGCGAAGTACGATGAAGCGGAAAAATTAACTATTAATGAAATGTGGGCCATTCGAGAGAGAACTGTGTTGACATTTATCAATATAATATCATAGGCTAGGCAAAAGAGCCGTCCCCACCACGGTTCAAGCCTGGTCGTGGCGATGAGTCTCATTAGCCTGGGGTGAACCGAGTCGAAGCCAATCGAACCGAGGGGATGCTCTATGCGCCTCTCCTATAAGAAGAGGGGGCTAAAGAGTGGGTGGAGGACGCTCTTTGTACCTCTCTTATGAGAAGAGGGAACAAAAGAGCAACAGGAGGAGGCACTTTAGCGCACGTGGCAAGAGGTGAGGATGGGAACCTCACCCAATGCACTGTCCCAAAGTTCGTGGGGTTATCCTCTAGTGTGGGACAACCCCATCTGTAGAGGTGGGGTCATACCCTTAGAGGGTTGACTGGCCGTCGAGGTGCCCTGATGATGCCCGGGGCACCTAACCAAAGGCGGCACTGATGACACTCGCGGTGGTTTCTGTGGGTATTCGGCACTATAATGTACCCACACATCCCTGTACCCCCCCCCCCCCCCCAGGGCCAGTGACGGCGCGTAAATGCGTTTCTCCGCGTCAACAAAAAAAAGCAAACGGTCAGTCGGGAATGTCTTGTGACTACCAACGCCCTCAGAAATAATTCGGCCGCAGTGTAACATGCGACTCGTCTTAGCAAATAAAGCAGTAAATGTTTGGTACATCAAATTAATAAACAATCCCCACTGCTTAAATATATTTTAGAGACATCTCACTCCTTAAAGTCTGACAAGCCATTCCGGGACCAGTGTGGTAGGAGGGTATCTGTGGTGATATTGAAACAACAATAGCAATGTACCGTAAAAACCACACAAGGACATGCAATTATTATGCATTAATATGCATAATAATTACAACAATTATTATGTATCGTATATACACATCAGCTACATTTCATGGAATCATCACCATCGTCATCGTCAGCCCCTATCGGTCCACTGCTGGACATAAGACTATTTCAATGAACGCCAAGACGGCCGAAGTCCTGCTACTCGTATCCATCCCGGACCAGCTACTACACGGAGATCGTCTTCCCACCTGGTGAACGGTCGACCAATGCTTCGTTTTCCTAAACGCGGCCTCCACTCCAGAACCGTAGTGGCCCATCTGCAATCTGATCTTCTGAGTGTGTGATCAGCCCATTGCCACTTATTATACACATTTGGTATCGGACACTTTAGTTCTCTGCCACATGACTTCGTCACCTATTCTATCGGACAAAGAAACACACAACATAGCACGTTAAAATATAAATATTGTGAATCACTAGGATATGCAGCTAGTTATTAAAATACATAACAATTACATGAGAACTATGCTGATCATTATGTACGTGCAGTAACCGTCCGCTCTTGTCCCGTAACAGTATACACGAAGATTTTATGATGTAACATAAATAATTGAATAAGGAGTTTTAAAGTATCGAACCCTAAGGGGTTGTAAGTTTGAACGACATTCCGTTGTGTTTAAAACTTGAGACTATCTTTTAGCATGTCCGACGGGAGCAGTTAGTATTATTTAAAAATTTAATTATTAATAATCTATAAGTGAGGTTTACGTAAATGCTATCTAAAGGTTACGGCCCCACAGAGCTCACGATTCAAACGTTACTGCTACTATTGTTTTTGTATGGCTCCCATAGTCTCCATCTGTACCGTCTATCTCAAGATTCTTCCATCCTAAGGATTCTTACTTCCACTCTTGTTCTACGCTCCTCAGAAGACTAAGGAACAAAAGTGGAGACAAATCGGACAGCTAACAATGAGCGTTTTCGTGATGTAACGAGAGAAAAACTTTCACTAGGCATTCTGTTTCTACTTCGATTTACTGATACTTGTTTAACTTCTGGATAAGGATGTAGATCATTCTTTGCATATATTATGGCGATTAAGTCTTAGTTCTCACTGAGAATGTACTGTATCATTATCAATATTTATCAATGAACCACTCCAGGTATGATTACATCGCCAGTCAGATACTATATAGCACTATCAATACACATTGCTAACACTTGAATTATTATTTACAGTACTTCTTTCTTTGTGACACGTATGCAACTAGAAAAAGAACATTCGGAGGCTGTTGGCGACTACCGACGAACAATAAACATCGTTGATGTACATTGTTGTCGCCAAATGGGTTATCCGGGCACTCTCGAAATGTACGAAACGCGACAGTATAGCTGCCATTTTTAAAGTCGGTAGGTACCGCGGCTGCTATGCAGCAGTTTAACCATTTCGTGATGTTTTTGACCATCAAAATATGTCTCATAACATAAGTTTGAACAAACGCCCTGCTATATATGGAAACGGGCTATAGGAACACGTGAAAACACTCGGTAATTCCCCTTTAATTCACAATCACTGCGTAATTCCCCTTTATATTCATATCCCCTCTGTACATTGTAATAGTTTAGAGATGTATCGGTACTGTACATTATTATAATTTAGAGATGCATCGTTACTGTACATTATTATAATTTAGAGATGCATCGTTACTGTACATTGTAATAGTTTAGAGATGCATCGGTACTGTACATTATTATAATTTAGAGATGCATCGGTACTGTACATTATTATAATTTAGAGATGCATCGTTACTGTACATTATTATAATTTAGGGCACTACCAATGCCCATTAATATCCGCACGGGTAATAATAGTCGTGCAGATGCATTACCCTTCTTCATCCCTTGCCCCAATGACCATTGATCACTCATAAACCACATGAAACGCTACAACATAGCCATCTCTTCGCGATAGTATATGTGAGGTATTTCCAGGTCGTGCCGGCCCAATTCTGCAGCACATTTATGATCATTGCAAAGCTGGCGCGGGTTCTCTCCTGTTTGTATATAAATTTAATCAGTCGTAAACGAGTTATCTTCACCCCGACCACTTATAGAAGACCTAATCGCACGAGTGCCTTGTTAACAGATAAGTTCTCGATCACCAGGGTGGTGCATCACTATCGTGATTAAATTATATACTTCTGCAATAGACATTTTGTCGCATTTTACCGCCCTTTTAATACGCCCTCGAATATTTCTACATCATGTCAATAATTTGTGGAAGGAAATTGAGAAACTATGTTGACGCAATGATTTCTAGAGTGATGAGTTTGTATTTATTTAAGGGTTAGCTGGCGCCCGCGGACTCGTTCGTCTACTTCTTGTTACGCCCTAAATGTGGCCCAACATATATGTTGTTCCTAATTATCGTTCGGTTATAGAATAAAAGGAACTACAAAGATTAACGTGGCGCAAGAAGTCCGTGGCGTCCCTGCATGTCGCCCAACCCGCCACAGGCCACAACTGCGGCGCGGCCGTTCATGGTCATTAACCGCAAACCTGCTCCCGTCAAACCTTTTTATCGCACTGCTTTTTGAATTCCACGCACGTATTGCACTCACTAAGTGTGCTAAGTGCACTACTTTTTATATATAACGTACCGTACATGTCACTAGCCGATCCTCCCGTGTTGGACCGAATAAGTTATTTGTCTCCAGTTCATCCAAATCATGGGATATCGAGAAGGACAGTGCACCAGCAAGACCTTTGGTTGTGCACATGTTAATAGAGTCGATTTACGCCAGACCAATGAATGCTCATTATTCACTCGATTAAATTTTATTGGTGTAAACAGTCTTTCTGAGAATGGGCTGTTCACGCACTCAGAAGAACAGATGGCAGATGGGCCAGTAAGGTTCTGGAGTGGGGGCCGCGTTTAGGAAAACGAAGTGTTGGTCGGACCGTTCACGAGGTGGGAAGACGATCTCCGTGCTTTAGCCGAGTCCGGGATGGATGCGAGTAGCGGGAGGTCGGCTGTCTCCGCTTTCATTGAAAGAGGCCCATCTCCAACAGTGGACCGATAATTGCTGATAATGATGATAATGATGATGAAACAGTCCTAAAACATTGTCACGTTGTTCTGTACGTGTTCACAACGATTCTATGGAATATTCTAAGAATGCTAATTCGCTTCATGTAAAGGGCACTAGAGCGTGTTCACTGCCTACTGCATTATTGGGTAAGTGTTGGACATAGCGAAACACAGGCAACCACGGCGCAATGAGCATTCGTTAGGTCTAAACGCACAATAAGTTCTAGATCTTGCACGTTAACACTTAGCTGCGTACACAGAAAACGAGTTTCATTTACACTAAAAGATCAAGAAATAATGCTCTTGTTCTAAGTTTTTTGTTCTTTTGCTCGATACGATACGATACGATTCACGCACTTAACATCATGTCAATAAAGTGTTCGTTTATCTCAGTTGTAATGTTGGTTTCAGACAACATCGGCCCATGGGCGCACGACAACACCGCCTCCACAAAAGGCAGCGAGACGAAGATCGAAGTACACACCAATTCCTTTGTCGTGAAGGAGAGCGGACTATACTTACTATACGCTCAAGTAAGTCATACTTTACGTGTATCTACTGTTTTAGTAGGGGCAGATGAGAAATCAGATCGTTCGGATGACCACCGACACCAATAGAAATCTGCATTAGTGCCGAGCTTTCCTCATTCCACGTACAGCTGACGGAAGTTAAGACGAACAAAGAAGAGAAGGGGAAGCAACTTAATCAGCTTTATTGTTAAACAAAAAAGAATACAGAATTGGGTGTATTCTGTATTCTTTTTTGTTTAACAATATAGTTAATTAATTGTATTCAATATTACATTAACAAAAAGAAATTATTTGGCGAATTGAGAAGAAATTTACTTGACGAATCGGAAGTTCGCAATGTCGAACACGTGTCTTGTCCCCGACGGCAGATGGAATTGGCGTGCGATAAGTAGAACCGCTAGAAGTATATGACGCTGACAGTAGGCTGAGCCCATGCGATCAGATGTACCTCGGCGACTAGTCCCGTAATCGACGCCACGGAGGGGTTGTATCGCACTACAGAACAACACAACCACCAACTTTGGGACAGTGCAATGGGGTGAGTTCCCCCTCCTCGCCCCTTCTTGTTAGGAGAAGGATGTCTAAAGGCTCCAATTGTTTAGGCCTCTGTTCTAATCAGCCATTCCTTTTTCAGATAGTATATATTTCGCACGAGCCCAACTGCTTCTTCGTCTGGACAGGCCCTAAGCTGAAACTACGCCAAGTGACAATGTGCGCGACCGCGGACTACTTTCAGCAGCGAGTGCTGGAGAAGTCTCAGATGTCATGCTCGGCGCAGGTGGTCGTGCGGCTGAGCAAGGAAGACAGCGTGGTCATATCTCAGAGGGAGGCGAATAGGACGCTCTTGCTGAGGCCGGGCTACTCCTACGTCGGGTTTGTGAAACTTAGTTCCTAACGTGGCTGTGTTACTTGTAATATAGGGGAAGAGTGGCGCAAAGCCTGGAATGTTTTTGGTCTTTTTGCATTAAGTGTTATATCAATTTTGTTTGGCTTCGATTGTCTATGATAACCGTCATAAAGCGGCAGTGATATAGTTTTGAAAGACGGCAATAGGATGTTATATAAAAACCGCGACGTTAGTACACGTTGGTACACACCAACGATGCGCTTACACTAACAATAAAAATTACTTGCACTGCGCAAATTACGTTAACACGCTTAAATTTTACAATTCTTATTATTTATAAAATTAAAGAATTATTTTTGCAATTAAAAGCAATTTTTTTTAGTATAGGGGGATAGACGAGCAATCGAAGCCTTTTTACGACTGCCAACAAGCATAAACATCAGCATAATTACCACGCCGATGCGTTGCCCTCTTTCCACCTCCCCCCAATGGGCCACCGACGTGTAGTCGGTCGGGCGACAAACCGCGCGAAACGTTGCACCGTAGATGTCACTTTACGGTGGTATCAAGTGAGAGAGAGCTACCCCTTTCGGTTGTGCCGGCTCAATTCCGCTGCAATGCAGCACCTCTTACGAGAATAACCTAATACCTCTTACTAAATTCGATTATTTCTCCAGATTCATCGATTCGTAATATCAGAAAATTGTTTGCTCTCGTGTATTTCACACACTATTGACGTCATTCGCCGCTGTATTACGGCTGCTATGTTACGGCATCCAAGAAAATCTAATTTTCAATCTTGTGAGTTGTATATTTCATATTCCCTTCTAATGAATAAGGATATGGTTAGACGTGTAACGATGCGTAAATCATAAGCAACATTTACCGTACCTGTAGTATGTGACTAATATAAATTAGTCATACCAACCAGGTACTATGCGGCAAATGTTTATGCAAAAGTCATTTGTACGACTAAACGACTAAACTGAACGAAGAAGAATGTAGGAAGACCACCCTAAGACCAATTTGCTAACTTTGTAAATGTAAATGATGAAGGAAACTTACGCATAGCACACCAGTGCCAAGTGCTTTAAACTTTACATTTGATGTTGGTGCTATACAATGCAATGAGTCTTTGTTGTAAGTGATCCAAGTGTGCCATAAATGAATGAATCATACACAAACGTGTATACTTAAATTATAGTCCAAGGGAGCATCGTATTTAAATTGAGTCTTGTTACATAAACCGCGGTCCTAAGATCTCTATCTCGTTTAGTGTTCAGGCCAAATATTTAATAAAAAATTAATAAAAGTTTCTCATATTAATCTTCCATATAAATTAGAACCATAAAATTGTATTGTAATTTAAGAAGAATAGTATAATGATAGTATTGAAATGACAATTCGAAGTTTAATTTAAATTAAAACATTGTCTCTTAATTAAATTATAATCATGCCTTCTGGACTATATGAGCTATGTTACTATGAATTCATTTCTTTTTGTATGTATGTTTCTAAAAAAAGTTGACTTTAATTACAAAATTGATCTCGTAAAGATTGCAAGATCCCACGATATGCTACAATTAAGTTTTAATATTACACTCTTATCTGTATATATTTTATTTCTATAATAAATAATGTGGTAACCGACACGAAACTCGTCTGAAGCGATATCCGCCCGGATACATTTCGTTATTGGTTACTAAATAACGAAATGTATTTTGACATGTGCTCAATTTTGTCTCTTACAATTGTTGTAATATTATTTGGTTTACTATTATCTGAATAATAGTTTTAAATATTGTGTTAAGCTTTCTTCTTTATAATTACAACATTTAAGTATACATACATTAGGAAGTCAACATTTGAGGTAATTTTTATATGGTGCTGATATTTTTATAATGTATTTGGATTCTTATTTATATAATAGATAAGTATACAGCTAGTCGTAATCTCTGCACTGTAATTATAGACAACCATACTGATGGACGAACTTGTCTAAAAGGAGTAACTTAAAAGTGCCTTTTCAAAGACAAATGTGATTTTATGTTAAGTAAGGATTTTGGCTAACGAACCTAAAAAATATTACTAATATTATAAATTATAATTTTTTTTTCTTTTGAAAACCCAACTCGTTGAGAAATTAATGAATGAGTAAAACCACTAAATTTTGATAGTTTAGTTTTAAGCGTAGATTGTGTTAGCTAGCTCTTAGGCTATGTCGACATGGTTTTTGTTTCTTTATGTATATTGCCTATGTTATGGGTACTTAATATTTCATATACATTAAATGTTTAAGACTCAACATGCTAGTAAGTATGGTGAACATATTTTGTAAATATCAGAAGACTTTCGAATAACTCTAGAGTGTTCCAGTCCATTAATAAAAAGTGCCTTAAAGTCTTCAGTTTGTCTTATTATAAACCTATCCTATAAAATGTTTATAACAACTGTACTACTAAAGTTTAGGTGGGCTCTAATCGGGGGCTTTGCCAGGTGTAATACTATACATTACTTGAATATTTTTATAGTAACGAAGTAACAAGAAAGGAGTAAATTTGTGTCGGGCCATTTTCTCTTCAATGTGTTCGAACAGATGCCCATAAACATCCACATTGAATCCGCATAGATAACTACAAAATCCGCATTGAAGTTACTTAGGCTTGTTGCACTCCTTACCTCTCCCTTTCTATGGACCACCGGAAACACAGCGATAGCATAATGTCACGCTGCGACTTACAGGGTTATCGTGTGAGAGCGAACAACCACCCTAGTCGTGGGAATGGGGACCAGCGATAAGGATAACATCAATATGAAAATCAGCCTAAAATGCGTTCAAATAGAAAGAAAACAAATGTGCTTTAATCTCTCTTTTCATTAATTTCTCGCGGCGCAATACGCAGGCGAAATTACATACACAATGATAATACCTAATGTATTTCTCTTCGTCCTTCTCTATTAACCAATACAGACGACAATAAGTACACAGGCAGGCTTATGACGTGCCTTTTTTTTATTTGCGCGAAGAAACGAATTTACACGCCTTCACTGGCCCTGGGTGGGGTCCAGTGATGTGTGAGATTCGCGGCACATTATAGTGCCGAATACCCACAAAAACCATCGCGAGGGCCATCTGTACCGCCTTTGGTGAGGTGCCCCGGAGCAACAAGTCATCAGGGCACCTCGACGGCTAGTCAGCCCCCTGAGGGACCGACTCCACCTCCACATATGGGGATCGTTCCACACTGCAGGACAACCCTACCGACTTTGGGATAGTGGAACCTCACCCACTCCCATCCTCGCACCTTGCACCGTGCGCAAATGCGCCTCAACCTTTTGCTCTTTGGTCTCCTCTTCCTATAAGAGGGGTACCGAGAGCGCTTCCTCCTCCTGCTCTTTAGCCCCCTCTTACAAGAAGGGTGCAAGGAGCCGCCTCGGTTCAATTGGCTTCGCGTGGGTTCACATCAGGCTACTAAGCCCCACCGCCACAACAAGGCTTGAACTATGATGGGGAGACCTATGACTTTCATGCTCAATTAATATTATCTCTAGACTATAGTTATAAGTAATAACGTATAAAAGAATATTTTTCGATTTTTATACTATGCTATTGTAACTTGTTAGTGAGATTCAAGATACTGTCAGAATAAAAAAAAGTAAAACTTTCGACATTTTATGAAAAAAAAAACAAAAAGAAGATAAAACTATTAATTACTAAATCCTTTTAGTTTATTCATACACATAATTTCATTTTTCTATAAGTTTCTACATAACTAAGGGGATTGTGTAATGAAATGGAAATGTCAAATAAATAAAAATTACTGGATAAAATAAACAAAAAATAACGGAAAATAATAATAGATTTGACTTATATAAGAAAAGGCTAAAATACTAAACGCCTAAATAAACGAAAGAATTTTACAAATTCTGAAATACAACACAAGTATGAAAATTAAACAAAGAAATTAAAGTTTATGAACAACAGAATGAAAAAATCGAAATCACTTAATTTTTCCTAAGAACATTGATTACGACAGAATACACAGCGTGCGTTTTAGTCATAGCATGTTTCTATAGAAACGAAAATACTCTAAAAGTATGGAGAACAAAAGTATTGATAATGACAGAAAAGGAAGAATGGACTCTAGTTGTAGCCTAATTTTAGTACAGAAATAAAAAAAAATAAACAAGAATTAGTAAAAGGAAACGCATATTAAATAACTAAAGCCATAGATAATACTTATATACTGGTAACTAAAGCTAAATAAACTACTAAAGACGGTATGATCACATGATTTTAGCCTGTCCTGTAGGACGATATAAAAAAATGGTAAAAAAAAAAAAAGGAAACTGTCAATCCAAATTAGGTTAGGAAATTCAAAATAATAAAACCTAAAATATTATTTTGTTCAATTAAAGACACAAAATCTTTGCAATATGTTGTCCAGGTAATTTAAATTAAGGATAAATATACTACTCAACATAACGGTATTTAATATTAAATATTTTTACAGGTTAAGAATAAAACCCAGGATGAATTATGTTATACGATGTTTTTCTGACAAACCTACAGAGAAAGATAGTGATTTATCTACTTTAGAAAAAGAAAAATTGGAAGACAAGAAAATATTACAATCTAGCACGGAGAAGATCCAAAACCTACTAAAAAGTATGATGGAAAAACCAACAATATCAGAAAGTAGCTACAAAGACAAGTTCGCTACTGCACCGGAGAGAAAAAGAAAAGAAAAATCTGATATAATTCATTCAAAGACGGAAAAAATAGGTATATTATTTTTATTAAAATATTATGTAGCTCAAGTGTGTATATTGACAAAAAAGTGTATAGTTGTGAAAGGCAAAAAATATTCTTAATTTCTACATTAAATTATTTTTATTTGTTCCCATAGCTATTAACTTCTCCAGTTACATTTAACTTTTTATCTTAACAGGCACAAAGATAATATAGCCATGAACACTATACTGATTTACAGATTTGCAAAATGTTGATATTGGAAATAAGTAATAAATAATAGAACTATGTTATAGGTGATAGAGTTTTTACTATTTAACATATATAAACCAAGACAACCATTATTGTACATACAGACTCATATTTATATTTTCATAATCTGTATTTATTGTTTATGGCTTAAATATTTTTAAAATGCCCAAGAAAATATAAGGTGTATAGCCCATTTCTAAAGAGATGTATGTAAATGGCAACTATAATGCCTTTGTCTATGGGCTTTGGTAGCTGTTAGTCTTTGATGAATAAAAGTCTTTGATTGCATGTTTGCCCTCCCACACTATAACATATAAACTTATGCATTTATAATATAAGAGAGCCTTGTTCTCATGTCCACTTACACATAATAATTTAATCTCTTTGATATTATGACATCCCTATATAAATATTCCAACCTATGTATTTTATTTTAGAAGAAAATATAACTAAAGCAGCCAGTGAAGTAGCTAAGGCAATTGGTGGCGATGTAAAACAAACAGAAGCGGAACTGTTATCTAAAGTGCTTGGCAAAATCAATCAGACCTCTACTAGCCTGAGGTACGCCAGGTTTTTTTAAAATGTAAATATATTCTACAAATCGGGATTTCTTTGCACTGCGCCGTATAGGGCTTTACAAGCATTTTTTTTTATAGAATAGTTGGGCAAACGAGAAATTGGAGCCTTTTTACGACTAACGACGGCCATGAATATCCACATGAATGACTATGCAGATGCCTGTGCCCCCCCCCCCCATCGGTCCGGCTACCGCACGAAACGCGACACTGAAGGTGTCACTTTACAGTGGTATTATCTGAGCGAAACGTACCTCCCCAGTCATGCTGGCCCAATTCCGTTGAATAGGAGGATGTAGCGTCATGCACCATGCATGGCACTACCTCTTTCTAATATTCAACATAATCATAAGTGTGATTTTGGAGCTTAGTGTACACTTGTAGAAAATGTAGATGAACAAGACTTATATTGTTTTTATTTAGAGATTGTATTTACTTTTAAGGTGGACATTGAACTCAGACCACTTAACCCGAACTTAAAAAATATTGCTACTGAACCATTGCAACTTAATGATAATCATATTTTTCCCCCTTGCTAAAAGTAAATACTTTTAGCACGAAAATTGACAGTCATAATTACATTTAATAATATGGAACTGGAAATAAAAATGATAACCTCTTTCAGTGATCTTATAGTTGGCATGAAAGTGGATAGGTCTAAAGAAGGCGATGATCCAACAAAGAAAGACACTCGTGGGCAACATGTTAAGAGAATTGTAGAGAAATCAAATCGTGACACAAGATATAATCAACGTAAACTTCAAAGTACTGAAGATAGAAAACAGACAGGAAGGTATAATGTTTATTTTAAAATTGTTTATATAATTTGAGAGATTTGTAACATGAAAGTTACAAAAGACATTAAATTCAATACTTTACTAGAAAATTGTGAATTGTCTATGGCATAATGGGGAAAATGAGTTGGAGCTGTTTTGTGTCTACTAAGTTCTATAAATATCCTAATCGTTGTTAGGCCATTTGTGGACCTTAATACGTTAGAGGTTACATACAATGAGAAATGTAAAAGTTCGTAATTTTTTGGGAAAGTATTACTTATGTACCATGAAAAGTTCACCGAATTTAGTCTACAGTATAGTGCAAACTACCCGTACGCATGATACCGAACTCGCGCATCCAAAGGTCAAAGACACTTGGAGCGACATCTGTAAAGGCTATTAGCTGGTGCTGAGTCTGGTTAGCCTTGTGTTAAGAATTTCAAAGACAACTAGGGAAAATTTTAGACACCTACTTTTTTACATGTTCGGGATCAGAATCGATTTTTAGGTTTGGTAAAATCGTAAAACATAGAAGAAGAAATCATTACTAGATAGAATTGTGCTTCTACTGTCTGCCGCATGAAATGAGATGGATGTCACACCAGCCATGCAGGCGCATATCAACTGCAATGTATAAAGTAGTTACATACTTCGAAAGCTGGCCATCCGCCGGCATAATCGGAGCTTTTTGATGACTTTCCACGCCAGTGAATATGCGTCGGATTGTTACGCAGTTGCATTGCCCTCCTATCACCCCCCTCCCCCTCCGCAATTGGCAACGGGCTATTCACAAACCGCACGAAACGCGACAGCGTCGCTGTCACTTTCCGCCTGTATCAAGTGAGCGAGAGGTACTGTCCCGTTTGTGCCGGCCCAATCCCTTTGCATGGGTGGATGCAGTGTCAGTGCCCCATGCATGGCACCTCCTCCTATGCAGCATGGCACTACCACTTCCTAAGGCTGTAAGTTATGTCTGACTTTCAATCCTTTTCAAATGACTAATGTCTAATGTGTATAGCAGGTCAACTACATAATAGACGTTATTTACAGCATGACAAAAGCAACAACAATAGACATCTTCAGCAGTGAACCGCTAGGTATATTTAAGGCTAGTGAAGCCAACTATGGCACTAAACTAGATGTATGGGAACAACTCAGTCAAAGAGAACTGGCTTTGGCCACATCACAGCCACCGACAAACTACTTTCAAAAGATGATTCTTTGGACAGAGCAGGGCAAAGTTTGGAGATTTCCCATAAATAATGAGCAAGGTACTTTACACTTCCTATATTATGCTAAGCTTTTTAATGTGCTGCCTCTTAGTCTAGTGGCAAGCATGTCTAGCTGCAGTTCGATACGACCTGGATTGGATCAAGGAGTGATTTGAGTGTGTGAATATTTTTTAAAATGGTGTGAAATCAGGAAGTTGACTGTACGCACCTGCTTGTTTCACTTTGAGAGGATGTTAGACGGTCAGCCCTGCACCTGGTTGTTTCACTTTGAGAGGATGTTAGACGGTCAGCCCTGCACCTGCTTGTTTCACTTTGAGAGGATGTCAGACGGTCAGCCCTGCACCTGGTTGTTTCACTTTGAGAGGATGTTAGACGGTCAGCCCCGCACCTGCTTGTTTCACTTTGAGAGGATGTTAGACGGTCAGCCCTGCACCTGGTTGTTTCACTTTGAGAGGATGTTAGACGGTCAGCCCTGCACCTGGTTGCTCTCCAGTTATGTTGGACCGCTGTACAATCATAACAGAGGAATAAGGAATAACTAGCGAATGCGCTGTTTGTGCACTTGTGCACTATAATGTGCCCTGCATAGTTGGCAAGTTGTCCCACTAGACATGGCCGCCATACTCGAAATTCGTACCGTGACGTTATTTTAATTTGATATATTGTGTTGTAGGTATGGACGAGGAGCAGAATGTACATTTCTCAGAGCACATATTCCTCGACACACACTTGGAAGGCTGGTGCCCAACTAAGGGCCCCATACGGCACTTCATGGAGCTTGTGTGTGTGGGTCTCTCCAAAAACGCCTTCTACACCGTTAAAGAAAAGAAAGATCACATTATGTGGTACAAAGAGTACTTTGAATCCAAGAAAGACCTCCTTACTGAAATCGGGGTTTGGGAAGCTCAGCCCGAGAAAAAAGTGTCTACGTAATTTGTAATATTAGGAATAAAACATAGCTAGCATACATACGCTGTATTATTTAACAGACATAAACATATCTTGTTGGGTATTTTTTCTAAAGTGTTGTATTTGACATCAACACAAAACCACGTTTGTTGATATATCAAAAAAAGTAGCAAATTTAAAATTGACAGCAAAAAGCAGCCGCACTCCTCTGATTTTATAGAATAGGGGGGTCAAACGTGCAATCGGAGCCTTTTTTCGACTGCCGACGCCCAAGAACATCCACATAATTACTACACCCCTTCCAATTTGCCACCGCACTAAACGCGACACTGAAGATGTCACTTTACGACGGTATTATTTTATTATCTTTACTTTTCTTTGTCATAATCTACTAACATTTACTATAGACCTGTCTCTGCGATTTTATAAACAGGTACAACGGAACAATCCGGGGGCATGGCAGTTTCCTCACTTAACCAAAAAGAGGCAAAAGCTGGTTCGCTCCTGTGTCAAGTTAAAATATAATCAATAAATAAATTTCATATATGACAAGTTTCGCATAAATGTGCTTCTTTGCTGTGATGGGGCCCCATATAATGTGCGCGTACATTTAGTATTGCGTGTAGTAAATAGTAGTGTGGTATCTAGCAATGACGTCATTTCGTTTTCATATATATTTTTAAACAGGGCAGCAAAAGGATTTCGATACATTCGTTCATTACGGTGATTCTGTCTCATTACACAAGTAAATCATTAGAAACGCGATAAAATCAGTTAATAGTCATAATAGTGGCATCATTCGACATTAGTTTAAGGAACGATGCATGTTACTTACGAACTTGACATCCCTATCACAGTTTGCAATATGGTTGTGTACGCAACCATACGTTTTACAAAGATGGCGTAAAATTTACTTCACCTGTGAGTTTGTGCGGGCTAAAAGTTACTTACCGTAGCCGCCACACGCTAAAATGTATGAAAATATGCCGGTAATAGAGTTATGCGACTGTGGATAGTGTACGGCGACACTTAAAATACACGACGTTTCTCTAAGACAAGCGTCGGAACTTATTTAACGCTAAAGAAAATACGACGGTGGTTTTAAAACTTGACCTTCACATTCATCGAGTAAGTTGTATGAGTGGCTTACAACAGTCACTGAATTCACTGAGGTTGTAGGCTTTTTTAGACTAAAAATGTTGGTTTAGGGGTTGTTTTAGTCTTAGGCTAGAGCTTGGGTGTTGCTGATGTGTATAGTTATGTGGTGAATAGCCAGGTCATCTTTCTACTATTTAATACTTTATCTTTCTACAATAATAAATAAATGCAAAATTTCGGTTGATAAAAAGCTAACAAAGAAATAAAACTCAATCGTAATCGTATTACTTCACTTTATTGCACTTATTGGAAGTACATTTCTCTAATTTCGATGTATCAAGTCACCATTTAATTACTGTTTAATAAAAACACTATAACAATGTTTATTTACGGTTACATTACAAATATAAACACTACCAGTATGTCGCTCGAGGTGAACTCGTACAAAATTAACATCGACAATTTCTTGATGTGTGGATAATAAACTATCACCTAATGTAGAAATGCCATCGACGCTTGCGTTTATAGACGCAAACGTGTTGATGGGCTAAAGGGCAAACCAGACTGTGGAGTGGGGCGAAAGCGAATAGATCGAATGGCAAAAATTTACATCACAAAATAAAAAGAAGAAGGAAATTGTATGTAGCGCGGCACAAATTTAAAAAATTCGGATTAAAATAGATTCCGCCACACCACAGGGCCGACCCTTGAACAAGGAATAACAAGGAACTTGTTACACCTAAGTACATATTCCGATATTTTTTCGTATACATTTAAAAGCCTCCAAATTATTAAAAAGAAAATATACAAATTATTATGCATTAAAAACATTTACATTATTGCTGAATATGTACATTAGACATTATATATTGTTAAAACCAAACTCATATGGAGTTGACAGGAGTCATTAGGAACACGACTATCAAATACCATGTGACGACGCATCTGTACTCAAAAGAATATATTATGTTAAGAATATTGTAGTAAATTGTAATATTGTACTAAATAAAAAATAAAATTAATTTGTAAAAGTTTTTAATATTGCGTACTTCGTGTTTGATCGTATATATTCGTTTACTTGTTAAAAGTAGGCAATACACATTAGGAATATAGAAAGTACAAGTCTCTAATTTTCATCTATTTATATCTAAGGTTTTGGCGAAAATGAGAGGATTTATTTAAATAAGTACTGCTGTATATAAAAAATGCTAAAATATTAATTAGATCCAGCATTTTCAACTTAAGTTGTTAGGAATGAACTTTAATAAGACTACTCCTGGATATGTCAAGTGAAAGTAAATATACATATAAGGAGAGAGCAAGTGCGTAAACGAATATATTTTACTTCTTATCATCATATCCAAAGTTTTAAAGTTTTGAAAATTATACGTGACAAAAGTAATTTAAAGACTCAGGATATATGTTGCCATTTCTAGTGCGATGAGGTTTGCGCTTAGTTTGTGCCGCTAACAGCTTTGACAACTTATAGAATAGCCAGCACATAAATATCAATTTTCAGTTCTATATATCACAAGTCAAATTAAATGATAAATAGATACTGTTAACATTCTTGATGAAACATTTAAAAGACTTGTGGTTAAACTTTTGAGCCAAAATGTACTCCAAAGAGAACGTTAAGAAAGATTCTATAATATTAAATACGAAGTAATATGTTTGAGCCCCAAAATTAATTAAAGATACATATAGTCATTTCGAAATCTTCTGTGGAATGACAGTTCTTTTGGAATGTCTCATTATCGAGCGTGCTAAATTCTAAGTTTATTATATTTACTGTACTAACTTTGAATATGCCATCGAAAAGTGTTGTATGTGTGAATAAAATATGGACGAAAAAACTTACCTAATTAAAACTACTTTGAACTTATTGTAATTATGTAAATACTTTGTATAAAAAGAAATTATATATCATATAAAGTAAATATAATGCACTTCTGGACAGTAGTAATTCATTGAGTGCAGCAATGAGTATACAAAACGATCAGATGAGCATAAAACAACTTTACAAACAGTTTTATGAGTGCCTAGTATTCAATGAAGTTTGATTGTCAATTTGACAACAGATACCATTAAAATTGAATAACATGTTTTACAGCGCAATATACTTTTGAGAAATGCTACTTAGGATAGAAAGACATGGAGAGACAAGGCCATAATTTAGAACCATTATTTTTGCGATTCTCATAAACCTAACGCCATAGCAGATACTCGATGCTGGCGCAGATGCAGTGCAGAACTACTGACCTATACATCTTTCATCACCCATACATTTTTCATCACCCATACATTATTCATCAACATTGTGTGTACATCAAATTATGTCTTATTGATCCTTTCCCTGATATTCCATTATCAGAAGTCCCAAAGTGCCGGTACCTATTAAATTTGGCACAATTCTATGGTTCCATGTAACCCTCTATTACCACCAAAAACGTCACATAAAACGGTTAATAACGGTGTTTTAACGGATTTACTGTTAAACAATTGGTTTTAAATTTTGATGCGAGCCAAAAAAATGAATCCTTCTTGTGAACATTACGTTTGCTTAAGTGTAAAATACAATTTTATTTAGGAAATTACAGAGAAGAGAGAAAACGTAATAACAATATGTTATGTATACGCTGCACCTGAGCAGTGACTCGTATTGTCACGGGGTCGGAAGAGATACAATTGACATCGCTCCTGGACGGCTCTACACGGGGCTCCGCTGTGTTACATCACCTGGAATATAGTTAGTGTAACGTACACAAATCAAACAAATGGTATGTAGATAATGAAGAAAATATAATGACAGTGCTGTAATTGCATATAAATAAAAAAAGAAAGGTTTGCAAAGCCGCGTCGCCCTATGTTAAGAAAAACAGAAAAGTGGTGATCACCTGCAGTATCTGGCTGGCCTCGAAGGCGGTGCCCGGCAGCAGCACGATGGGCGCGGCCACGCGGCCCGCCTCCACGCACACCATGTTGGGGAACTCGTCGTCGCCGAAGTCCGGGATCTCCTTCGCGAATTCCGCCCACGGGTTCCAAATCACTGGGAATTTAATGATAAGTCATGTAGTGGTCCTTCTGACCGAATTTCGACTACCGCCGCTCTAGTGTAGAGACAATTGCGCACGGAGTTTAGCGCTCGAGTGTGGGCAAGACGTGCTCTCCTAGGCTAGGGGGGTTACTACCCGACTATGAAATGTTATTACAAACATTGTTGACCCGAGACGGCACCCGCGACGACCTGCGGTTCCGAAGTTATGCTGTGTAAGGTAAAGCAGCCCATTGCAGCCAGCCAGAGGACTGCTCCGAGTGCTCGTCGGGCTACGAGACTAGGTTGGGGTCGAAAAGTGATCTGACACCCACGGTGTCTGGGAAGTTGTACTTCTGTATATACGCACCGGTTTCTGTGATATTGTACTTCTGCACGTTACGTACCGGTGTCTGGGAAGTTGTACTTCTGTATCCTCATCTTGCGGCCGCTGACGACGTTGGTGATGATGTGCTCCTGCATGGTGTTCTGGTAGATGCGGTCCGTCCATTCGTTGATGGTCACCACCTCGCGCGTCTCCTGGTACACCGCGCCCTCCCGGGTCTGGAATATATGTTAAAACATGATAATACAACGTCTAGTGCTAGTAGTCTTTCTAACATTATGAATGCGAAAGTTTGCATGTGTTTTTATTAATTATTATTCTTTGAAGCATAAGCTACTGAATGGACTTGGATGTCATTTGACACAGATATAGTAGAATCTTAATAGTATAAAAAAAACTTTTAATACCGAAAAAATGTTTGGAGCCCTGCCACGCGTGTTCTAAGCTTCTGCCCTGTGTGAGGGTATATGAAAGTTCCCATTTCACATATTGTGTTCATGTACATACTCACGGGAGTCTACGGTCGAGCAGCGACCGTCTGTCCCACGCACACGTACGACTACCAGCTAATGTGCTATGTCAGCGCCATAGTTCCAGGGACAAATTAAAATGGATTTTACGAGGACGCAACTGCGGGGAACAGCAACTATTATATAAATACATACGTTCACAATAAAAATTGGTGTGGGTTTTATGTAAATCCATAGAATCAACGATTATTTTTACTCACGATAAATGACCATTACAAATATACAGGCTATAAGGTCAGCTGAGAGCAGCAAGGTATTAATTACTCAGTCCTAGGAAATGCTCTCAGTAACGATATGCAATAGTCACTAATACACTTATGACAAGTAGTTAACGCCGCTTTCACTGCCGAAAGCGACGACTTGAATTTTCGCCGGAGCTCTGAATGCGTAACGTTAGAAGACATTTTTCCAGCATACAAGATAGTGATGGACAATCAGACAATCTTTTAACTTCGAAAACGTAGCAAAATGTTTTGTTTGCATGACGCGCGTTAAGCCAGTCATTTCTGTATCGGCTCTTATCGGTCTACTGATGGACATTGGCGGACATTGAAGCTGTTTTGTAAGATGTTGTACAATTATGGAGCATATTCTGTACGTATTCAATTTTGATTCCAAATGTGTAAGTACCTAAAATTTGGTTACCTATACCGGGCGGCCACTACTCGCCAGTGCACGTGTCGCTCCCGGGATCTTTCAAATTTGGACGCGCGAGCTTCTATAGATTTCAAGGGGTGGGCGTATTTTCCGAATATAATGAGACCCCATTCGATGACGGTTTACCATGTACATAAGCAATATTTACATTTTGTTGTAGGACCGTAACCTGTTGTGTTCTAGAAATATACAATCGCTTACAATCCACGTTGTATAGAGCTTAAATATTTATTGTTAACTCGCCTATGCAAAGCCCTAATCGTAATAATGGTTTTAGTTTCACGTTAGCAACGTTCTCACGAGGTCTAGAGATCTCGAATGTAATATAACAAGTGGCTACGCTGTGACGTGGGCTGGCGGCTGGCGCACCGCACAGCAGATACTCTGATAAGGCGAGTAGGCGGTATGACACTAGTTAAATGCGAGAAAGTATCCATTACGCCTTATTAACACGACCAGTCTCATTAAATGTCAGTTGTGATGTTCAGTATCATATCAGCTTTTATGCGACTGTTTATAACCACTTTCAATGGTTGTAACAAAACCACTTTAACTGATTTTATCGTGGTTTATTTAAGTATTCAACTTTGTCCAGCCGTGACCATGGTTGCTGTAAAGAACTTCGGGAAATGTCGGGATTGTAAAAATACTTTAAAAAACGCGATAAAATCCGTTAAATAGTAAAACATTCGTGTGAACTTAGGAAATCGTCACTTTCAATTATTTTGTTATAGTATTAGGCGAGAAACGAGAGGTAGATTTTTCAAACACTTTTGTCGTGAAATCTCGGTGGTGCATAGCAGCCCGACTTCATCTGACTGCCGTGTCTTTTTTTCTGTTGACTGTTTGGGTCATTCTAATCCGGAACTGTCAAGAGGCCGACGGCCGGACTTTTAGCTTTACCGACGCCCATATACAGCCGCATAGAGATTGTACCCGTGAGAGAGGAGTGGAGTCCGGTAACCGTGGAGTCTCGGTAACCTCACCACGGCGTAGGCGTTACTCTCCTCTCGCCAATGAGGGAGAGGTACAATAAATGTAAAAAAACGGGTTATACAGACAACCAGTCTCTTTGTACAGTCGGTGAACGGACTATATAATATTACGTGACAACAGTTCTCTAATTATAAACGCACCGCCCGATAGAGTGAAGGAGACGATTTGTTAAGCCCAATCTCTCGCTTGACTCGCTGACTTCAAACATTAGCTTGGTGTCATACATTGTCGTGCAAGCAGCTAGCGTTACCGATTTGCAAGACGTTATCACGTCACATGTGCACGTACAATATGCACACACAGGCGGCCTTATTACTTTACAGCTATTTCTTCTAGTCCATATCCACTCCACTTACGTCATCTGGGGGGATTCGCGGTGTCCATATGCAGGCCAGTCACCGTACCTTGTCAATGAACATGCAGCCGTGCATGCCGGTGATCTGGCTGCGGCGCACGTCGGGCACCTTGAAGTACGTGTGCAGCAGCATCTGGCAGCTGAAGGTCAGCTCCTTGCTCGGGTTGTACACGCCGATGTTGAAGTGCAGCTCCTTCTCGCGGAGGATCAGCCGGTATGTCAGTCTGAATCTAAGACAACACCTTTGTGCTTAGCAACGAAATATATAGTGTGGAGAAACACACGTCAAAAGATTTTAGAAAAGTAGAAAATATATTTTTGTGACTGACATATCATCGAACATATTAAAAATATTCCTTGCTTTTGTATTTCTTTGTAAGTTAAATTTTGTAAAATATACGTGAGGCATAATCAATATACAATTATGAATTATAATTATTTCGTTGTTCCGATTAACGTAAACAGTACTTAACATATGTTGGTCTCTTGAGGTGTTATGTTTAGTTTTTGATTTGATTATGTGTACCACTGGGTCCCAAGCAGAGGGAAGAACCCAGCCATCTTCTCCGTTGAATTTTGGGTGTTTTTAATTTCAATAGCCTCACAGATCATCCTTAGAAGGAATCGAATCGGTGTTCCCTAGTGAGGATTTCCGCTGTATCAAATCTAACCGCAGATTTTGTAACACGTCGGTGTTTCAAATAATGTTTCCCTTTTAGCCTAAGATCGACCGTACACATTCCACAAAATTTTGAAAAGTTTATAATAGAAGTATTGTGCTAGACGGAGAAAGAAATAATGGCTCAGAAACAACAAGCAATGCCTTGCTAGCACAGTGCACAACTATTCCGCTGAACTCTGAGCTTCTTCGAGGAGTATAGTTGACAAGAAATACACAAATTCTAGGAAACGGTGTCAAATAACTTGTAAGGGTATCCCCGCATATAAACTCCGCCACGAATAACTAGTCCGTCATCCATGACTGTCGGGTCTCGGATCCTTATCAAACCCACAGATTAAATCATGAAAGCCATGCAGTTCACCTATGCGATGATCCAGTCCAAAGACTCCTGACGAGCATGTACGTCTCCTCTTCTTTGTAAACATTTAGCTGAAAGTAAGCAGGTCGAATATGTAAACACAGCAATTGCTTAAGTTCTCCTAAAGGAAATCACAGGACTGTAAGGAAACATGGTGTTTTAATTTCAATACAGGATTACTATCCTGTAAAAATTATTTCAGTATATCAGTAATATATTATCACTACCTTATATCCCAACAACACTTTTCGACGTTGGATGTTTTTTTATAGGATGGGGGAGGGGGGGGGGGGGGGGTGTCAAACGAGCAATCTGGCCCTTTTTACGACTACCGACCGCCCATGAACATCCACATAATTACTACGCCGATGCCTTGCCCTCCTTGGGGTCAACTGTGTAGTTGGCCATTGAAGTAACTTGCTAGAGTCATCATCACCCGAGTTACGGTGCCCCAAATGTGTAGCGTACTTACTGGAAGTGCCACATGGAGCGAGTGAAGTCATCATCCATGAGACTGAAGACGGCCTCGATGTCGCCGCTCTGCAGCCGCTCCGGCATCTTCTCCACGTGCCAGCGAGCCACGCGCGCGAACCCGTGCTGCGGCCCGAACGCCCATTGTCCAAATTGTGCTGGAAGTAACACAACGTTAACACTGCAGCGCGTACTGCCCAAACGAGTCAAGGCTGGCTGGTAGTTCCATTTCGACTACCTGTTTTTTGGGATGACAGAGGGCTACCCATGTAAAATATGTTTATGAAATAAATGAAAATACTTACGAAATACAAAAGGAATTCCTCCTCGGATCGCTCTTTTGCCGTCGAACACTGCTTGTTTACTGCAAAAATAAAAAAAAACAATAAGTTTGCAAAAAGATGCAAATTCTAAGGATATTGTAGAGTTAAATTGTTCACACATTCCAAGACAGAGCAAAAGAAAATATTTTGAAAAAGTTAATTCCACTCCAGGCTACATTCTTTTTGTAATATTTCAGAAGCAGGCGAGAACAATTTTATTACTTAAAACATGAACAAGTTTATAACAGACTACGGCACACAAATGCAAAAGCTTTTTTTAATAAGCCTGACAGTGACTCCAGACCACTTACAACAGACGGGTAACTTACACCTAATGCGGCTGGCACATCTATAAAAAATAAATCTTTTACTAGTACCTGATCTATCTCAACTACTTTTATTACTTCTTATCGGTCGGTCCCACAGGTTTACAATTAATTGTATTATGAATTCGTGTCAAATACATTAGAAACTTCCGTTTCACAGGATCCATTTAGACGTTGTTAGTCTGTAGTGTTTGCGTGGTAGTTAAGAGTTGAATAGCCTTTCGACACTTTTTCAGAGACTTGTGAAACTGTTGAGTCTCAATCAAGCTAGCAAAATTATTTTTCAAACATGAACGTAGCCTGAACGATTGACGTGTAAAATAGCATACTAGTTTCAGATAAACATTAAAAACTAACTCATCATCATTTTAGATACCAATTCCTCGAGTGAATACCAAGACAATTTACACAGCATCGCATACACATCGCGACTTGAGCCCCGAAGTACAGACATTAAATTTGCTATACATGTCACGTTCGGAACAAGATCATTTTTAGCGGCTACATTCCAACGCGGGCAGGGGACGACGTAAAAAGAACCCTTATATTATAAATGCATCAGCACTGACTGTCGAGGACGGGCTGGCCGGGCATCGCGACAAAAACGAATCGTACCAAGCCGCATATAAATTATTTATGCCATTTTTAGCATTTCGGAGCCCGCGACTGGACTGCGAGTGGTCAGCGTATGCGTGGAACATAGCTGGGTAATCCGCACATATTATATACAGGACAAAAACTCGTTATTGGTGAATGAAAGTCCCTCCTCTCGGTATGAAATAACTCACAATGGCTTGTTTTATGTACTAATAATTAATACGAGAAGCTTATTCCGAGTTTATTCTGACATCGAATAAAGTCAGACTTAAGATTGAAATTGAACGATTTAGAGAAGCGGTGCAGCTTGCATTGCATCACGAACAGAGCCACCTATAGTACGAATATGACCTATTCCTTCCTACTCCCGACAGAAATACCTGCAAGCAAAGTAGTATGTACGTGTAATCTAGAATAGTACCAGTGGTGTACTATAATCAGCCCTACCTAGAATAGGTGTGTCGCAGGGTCATGTATCTGCCTCGGTCTTGCAGAGCGACATCTGTGATGGTATTATATAGGTAAATTAATAATGTCGTCCTAACTTCGGCCACGGCCGCCATCTCTATGCTCACAAGCCGACTGCGCTGGACCTATTACAGTGCACACGTTTGTGCGCAGGCACAAGTGCACTTACCGTTCCCTCATTCTCCTATTATAATCCGACCAGACCGCAGAATTGTCAAACCGACGGCACGGGGGTGTCACGCCGCGAACTTTCTAAATTTGGACTGTTATTAGAAATTGAAAAATCCCAATAAACACTTTAGTATAGTAAGGAGGTATATAGAGTGGGCACTTCTAGTAAGGCGCCTAGAAAAAGATGTATGATAATATGGGTATTATTGGAAGGTGTTTTTCTATGCCACTGTGGATATCCTAGAGAGGAGGGATATCGGGAGCGCTATATTGACGTGTTTCATAACATCCTCGTGTTTCAGACGTTATGCAAAGGACGAGTTGAAGTAAAACTGGTGATGCAATCTAGACGTTTTGCATTACCGTCGGGCTTTATATGCAAGAAGCACTTAAGACCTCAAGAGAAAAATGATAAACTTGAATTTGATGGTGTTCACCATCAAATTATTTCCCGGCTAAAAAGACTATCAATCAGCATGCCAAAAAAATGGTTGATTGGTAATCACTGCGTATCATGAATTTAGCTTTTATTTTATCCTATTATATTAATTATCCCTATCAATCAGCAGTGGACAAATCAAGCTGATGATGTTGATAGTAATGACAATTTTCAATCGAAGAACATTTATCAACATTAGATTCGTCGTGTTCATGACACGAACAAACATGATTCTACTACTTTTGATAGATGACGTCGCCTAGACGTTGTAATGATTTCCTCAAAACACAAATTACAATTATTCGGATAATCACAATGGTAGAATCATATTCGTTAGTCTCTGAGATCAGATAAGGCGTGTTGAGCTTGTTATTTACTATTGCATCTGGTCGTAAACCAGGTTTAAAATTGGGGTTAATACACTACGAATACGTAGTAAATTATAACACGCCCACGAACCACCCATTTCTAGGCTTAATTTATTTGAACCACTTCAGATATACAAGTTCTGCAATATGTTATTGTACTCAAAAACAAGAAGAAATTTTATTTTTTCATAAATATGTTTCAGAGCAGACTCGGCACCCTAAATGAGTTCTTTTGTCGTTGAAGTCAACAACCAATATATTAACAATGAACTTTTCAACACTGACAGTAGACTTTTTTTAACAAAAACTCTACAGCCTACAAATAATTCTGCAGCGAATGGACACGGTCTGAACAATTGTAATTGCAGTTGTGACGTTCCATTTTTTCCTTACACAAATTATCCGGTAAAATGGTTATCGTAATTGGCAAATGTGTACAGTAAAAAAACCTCGCTATGCAGTATGAACATTAAGTCTTTTCACAGGGTTGGCATTCAATCTTTGCTTATGTTAAAGCGGGGAAACGCATTTACGCGCCTTTACAGGCCCTGGATCTAGTAGTGAGTGAAGCTCGAGGCACATTCCACAAAAATCACCGCGAGTGCCACCAGTGCCGCTTTTGGAGAGGTACCCCGGAACAACAAATCATCAGGGCGCCTCGACGGCTACTCAGTCCCCTAAAGGGTCGTCGCGTCCTCCACAGCAGGGGTTTCCCGCACCACAGGACAACCCCACCAACTTTGGGACAGTGCAATGGGGTGAGGTTCCCAACGGCGCACGGAGCAAGGGGCGAGAGAGGCGGAGAAGGGGCGGCAAAAGCGCCTCCTATTTCTTTTTTGTCCTCCTCTCTTATAGGAGAGGTGCAAAGAGCATCCCCCTTGATTCAATTGGCTTCTCCTGGATTCACCCCAGGCTACTGAGCCCCACCGCCCTGACCACTAATTATGTGTCTAGGTTTATACCTAATTATTATCAAAATATTGAGGAGAACCCTATGGTGCCATTTACTTGCAAAGATTGGCAATCAATAAGCCATGTAATCTAGAAATCGCCGCTCGGAATTGTGATGTTATCCTGATGTGGAACTATTGGCGGATCTCTGCTAGCCGGGATCTCCTTCTAGGATAAGGTCTCCTCTTTCCTTCAATGTCCGCTGTATTATGACTTGAATACGTACTCCACGTATAGCGTGTATAGATTTATTAGCATCACAATCTCCAAAACTTGTGTTGTAGTCATTAATCGTTGGGAGGAACTACAAATACTGCACTGTGTTGTTGTGTTTTAATCAACAAATAATAATATTAACAATTCTTGTAGCCTACTTTTGGCTATAGCGGCCCTTTCTGTTCACTCTCTGCTCCTGGTTCTCTTGTTTCGACTGAAGTAGTCCGACACAACCGGGGAGTAGTCAGACAGGGCCGAAGGCTTAATGTGTTCCCCGAGGCACGGGGTCGTGACTTCACCCGCATGAATTTGGACTGTGATTAGAAATTGAAAAATCCAAATAACGCTTTGGTCCGAACCCGGTATCGCACTACTGTGGCCCAACATTGATCACCACTAGACCACGAGGCACATATGACTATCTCATCCCATATCTATATATTGTCGTACACATTCAGAAGCGTATATAGTAGATACCATTTCCTATCCATAGAAGGATACATACATCCAGGGACGTACAAAATATTTTCATATAGATATAAAAAGACAAGCCACTAAGTGCTTTAGGCAGATACTCGTGAGTTATGTGGCAGGTCAGCACTACAGCTATAAGATATGTAGTAAGTTCGTTAATTAGTGACGATAGTGTCGCCAATACTATTAATATTCTGAACCCACTCCGTATACACAACAATGTTGTTTGTGTATGATAATACTAGCTGTACCCCGCAATTTTATAGTCCCGAGGGAACCGTTAATTACTCGGGATAAATATATTGTTTTATGTTAATCCAGATAACAATCTATATCTGCGCCAAATTCTATCCAAATCCATATAGTGGTAATCATGTTCAACCACAGTTGTGAGGTCCTGGGTTCGAGTCCCGGGTCGGACCAAAGTGTTATTGGGATTTTACAATTTCTAATAACAGTCTGGTATCAGAAAGTCGGCGGCCCTCGGTCCGGCGCCCAATTCCGCTGCGGTCGTGTCGGACAGCCAACTCATCTGAATAGGAGAATGTGGGAACAGGCGGTGCAATTGTGCCTGCGCACACTCCTGCGCTCTGTAACATAATACGTATATCCTGCGTAGTTGGCCAATCTCCATAGAAATGGACGACGCCAATGTTATATATAAGATATTCGAAATGCGGGCTCTGGTTTGATTGCGACTCAGTGCAGTGTACCTGCATTGAATTTTATGAGAATTTAACTCTTTCTATCTTGTATAGATATTATGTATTGTAGTAGTGTATAGATTTTATAATACAAAGTCTGTCGTCTGTATATTATCGATTTTCTCAAAATCTACTGAACCGATTTTCATGCGATTTCGCTAATGGACAGAACGATTCCCGAGGAAGGTTTCAGTTTATAATTTGTTATATGTAGCAACCCGGATCGCTAGTATTCTATATGTTCATGCTTTCAATGTTATATTGTATTACGTTAATTTGTTACTTATATGTAAATAAGTAACACATTCAGATCTACTAATTGTTCTATCATCAAAACGACTGGACCAATTGAGCTCAGACTTTGCGTAAATATTTAATCAAGGTGAAGAAATTTTAGGAAAGAATCAACACTTTCGCGTGTAAAATACCGAAGCGCAGTTTTTTTTATTATTAAAGACGAGTATCAACCCGGTGACCCTATGACTTAGCTACGTGACGTCAATGTCTTCGTCATTTGTGTAGTAGAAACTAACAAAACCGATATCAATATTTACCGATACCAAATTATTTTTGTATTTTGTAGAGATCTCGTAAGAGGTTCTGTATTTAATATAAGAACTTATGCACGTTCACCATATATATATATATATATATATATACGAGGAACAAAATGATAATTTAGCATTTAATATTTTTCATGAGTTATTTTGTCTCTTTTATAATCTATGCTTCCCTAAGCTTGGAATTAAAATAATTATAAATAAAAAAGTATAATTGGATGAGTAAAGCGCTAAAAATAGTTGCAAAACTAAACGTAAACTAAGATATTATTATTATAAGAATAGAAATATTGCTAATAAAAATAAATATATTATATACCTATTCAATAGACAACAGTGTGTTTCAGTTACTGAACTAAATGGCAATACAGAAGTCACGTCATATTTATCAAAATACAAATACAACAGAAGCGGAGTGCCTCAGGGGAGCGTACTCGGGCCTATTTTGTTCCTGTTATATATAAATGACGTAGTAAAATTACATATCACAAATTTATATTATATGCAGATGACATGTCCATTATTATAACATCAAATAAAACACACAATACAATTAATGGCCATGAAAATGATATAAATAATACAATTGAAGATTTAAATCAATAATCTTATAATTAATTTAAATAAATCAAAATACATACAATTTAATCAGGAAACTTATAATAATAATAAAGCGAAACTTAATATTTTAAAACTACAAGAAGTGACTCATTCAAAATTCTTGGGGATAACTATAGATGGAAATTGAAATTGGAAATTACATATAGACGAATTGTCTACTAAGATGAATAAGTTTACATTTGCAATTAAGAAAAAAATAAAAACAATTACAAATACAAAAACGGCTATTATGTCTTACCGTGCTTATGTCGAGTCTCTCCTACGTTATGGATTAATATTATGGCCGACATGTCAGTATTTATTGCATAGAAGAAGTGCATAAGAGCGACGAATTGCACGGGAAGCCCACATGGCTTAGGCCAGATGAGTCTTATAGACCAATCTTTAAGCAACTTGGCTTATTACCGCTACCGTCGCTTTATTTCTTTGAAGCAATTATGTTTGTATATAGGCATACACATCGGCCGAAGAAGTGAATTCTCGTAGCCGGCGTGACCCATATAAGATTGTAGTCAACGATAAACTTACATTAACTAAATTTAATAAAAGTTGTTTAAATATGTGAGGAAAGTTATACGATAAATTACCTAGTGACCTAAAGAAGCTAAGATTGACAATGTTTAAGCATAAATTGTATCAGAGGGTTTCTATAAACAACTATTACAATATTAAAAACATATGTAACATAAAACTCTAAATTACGTAAATAAGGTTTGGTAGATAATACTTTTGTGACATTGTTTACCGTGTCTTAAGGTAAATAAAAATATTATTATTATTTGAAATCTTGTACAATTCGCTTAGCAAGCATACTGCTAGCGTAGAGGATCACAATTTAATCTCTGATTTAGGTTAGTTTTAGGTTTTATTTTTACAGCGGAGGGTATATTGGCTCAGTTTGTAACGCAGCGTTACGCCAGCGGGCACGGGCTCGCATCCCTATCTCGAATGATTATCTATATAATATTGTATATTTGTATAACAAACATACATATTCTCTCCAGGTTCCTAGTGGGGTGGCAGAGTGAACAGAGTGCCAAACGACACGAGCCTTACAAATCTCCTAAATTAATAAATAAATATTCTTAAGTTGTCTAGAATCTGCAACACAACTCCATATGGTACATAACACATGCCTAACATGATGTCCACATATATTATTATGGGATTATTCTTCTACTTTCGATGGTAATTCTATTATAAACTTTCTATTTCTTTACTATATAAGAGTGAATGAAGTGCGGACGAACTTCGTTCTACAAATTGATCGACAGTACCACAGAGCGGGTGAAGAATAGACAAAGTTTTAATTAGAGATTCCTGATGAAATTCCAGCAGATAGCTTCGATACATTCCCGCTCAGTCGTCAAATTTTTTCACATTCACAAACTCGTTTCCAATAGCAGGTATCATTTATTTTCCTTTGTTATAGTAAAGCCGTTATGTTCTAAAATTTAAAAAATGCGCAGGGAGAGTTCCATACCACCCAAAAAAAACTGCAAAATTAATCACCTTTGTTGTAGTTACTTCAATATTTATTTTATTTTATTTTGAGCGTCCATAGAAATATATCATCTGTTGAAATTTCAACAATCTACCAAGTGTTCAAGAGATACGGCCTGGTGACAGAGAGATAGGCAGCGGAGTCCTAGCAATATAGATTTTTAAAGTCACCTAATGTGAGTCAAAGCCCATAGACATCCCGCACAAGCACAAGATACCAAACGCATTGCACTCTGCCTCTCTACCTATTCGCATCGCCGCGTCTTGTGGACTCTCGCAGAGCGAACAAAATGCTACAGTACAGCCGTCACCTCAAGCAGGTAATATAAGTATATAACAGAGCACCACAATTTTAAGGTCTTTGGAACATTTAGGTACACATTCCTAAGACCAAGGTCCTGGTATATGTACTTAGTCTTATGACATGATTATGACAGTCACTACTTAGTATAAAACAACATCGCTTTTTGCGTGTTGTCTGTTCCTAAACTTTCTTCTTTTAAGCCACGTAACGTATTCTGATGTTATTTATAAAATATATTACCGAAGCTTCTGTTCAATTATTTGTGTATTAATGTTGTGTCATGTCATGTCACATGTCTTGTGATTAAGCCGTTAAAAACGTTTGGTTGAAATTTTATACATTATTATGGTATATTTCTCTCTATGGTTTGAGATCACAACTGTACCCGGTAGGTGGCGCTTCTGTCCTGCTCTCTTAATATTTAGCCGCAATTCCGGGTGAGGCGTAAGTCAGTGTGCCGGGACCGCTAGTTGCGATTGCTGAAGATTTTTTACATGAACAAACAACATTTCGCCTATAACTTTAAGAACGAAAAATTGAAACAATAACGACAGGGACACGTTGTAGAGAATTTAATTTACAACCGACCTTTACCTGATAATCCAATTGAATCCCTTTTTTCAATGTGTCGGCCGAGACACAAGCGCTAAGATCCCACAAATTTCAATTTAAATTAACACTAAGTTCCCTTAGACACCTTTAAAGTAAAATTGTGTGATTTCTAGTGATATAATCGTAATTTATCAATTTTCGGATCTATTGCTATCTTTGTACTGTTGGTTTTCACTTCTTGGCAAATTTCATTATCCTAAGATAATTTTTTGAACGGTACCGTGTGATTACGTAGAAAATATGCGCACAAACGTTATTCTTTTGATTGCGTTGACGTAAGATTTTCTGTACTTCTTGACATTGCAGACCTCAGGGTTGGACATGAATTTCAGTTTGATCCTACTACACCTTCCCGAGAAAACAGCAGAATGCCAGAAATACTGACGGACAACAAAGTGACCCTCACTCTTCCTACAAAAGTTCTGGCGATCAGTCGTGTGTCGCGCACTGTTCTTTTGATTTTGGCAAAAAATAATAAATATATTGAGTATTTAAATTAGTTAAGTACGTCGGCTCTACCAGGAGCACATAAACTGCTTGAAGATCCGGCACTGTATAGGCGAGAACAACTTCTCACTGGTATCCTGCAATAGTATGTTTGAACGGGACAGAAAGCAGCTACGTTGTGCATGCGACGTCCAATCAACGCAAGCCGGTTTATACTCCATATACATTGAACCTAAGATAATTTTCATATTCTTACAAACCATTTTAATAAATGAGTCGTTTAATCCGTACGCCGCCCGAAAGAGCAAATGTATCTGCGTCTTTTTAGACCTTGCAAAGGCGTTTGACACGGTCTCTGTGCCCCTTTTGATCCATAAAATGGAAAACACTGGTCTACGTGGTGTTGCCCTTTCGCTTTTCGGAAGCTACCTATCTCAGAGATTGCAACGCGTGAAAATAGGTGACACTATTAGCTCAGATTGTCATGTTACGTATATACGCCCCACAAGGCAGCGTGCTCGGGCCTAGCCCCTTCCTGCTCTACATTAACGATTTGTATGATTTGCAACTATACAATTGCTCGAACTCTACTTTTGCTGACGACACCGCATTTGTTTTTCATGATAAAACGTAGGAGGAGGCTAGGAGCGAAGCGGAAAGTGGACTACAAACTGTGACACTATGGCTTAAGAAAAATGTATTGACTTTGAATACGTTGAAAACCAAATACATAACTTTTGGTATGTCGAGTGGCCACATTGCTAATGGATCATTCAAGCTAAAATTGCACACTTGCTTAGTACAGAAATAACTCAATGTCTTTGTGTAGAGCTAGAGAGAACAGCTATGTATTCAGGTGTTCTCCTGGATCTAACTCTCACATGGAAGCCACGTATTGCGTTGCTTGCAACGAGAACCTGAAAACTCATTTACATGTTCAAAACGTTGCGACATGTGGCTAATCAAAGGCTGCTAAAAGCAATATATTTCAGCTTGGGTCAGTCGATACTGTCGTATTGTATAAGAGCTTGGGGAGGGGCTAGTAAAAACCACCTGATAGTTGCAGAGCGAGCACAATGGGCATTACTGAAAGTGACGAGTTTTAAGGTGTTCTGATTCCCTACAGCTAAGTTGTATTTACAGTGTGATTTGCTTAATATTCATCGACTATTTATCCTCGAGACTATCCAACACCAACACACTTGTATGACTTTGGATCCCACTCGAAATTGAACACGTGGGATGAACAGAGTTTGCGACACTATTCCCTGCCGCACTCTTTTCATTAAAAATTTTTTTTTCCTTCGGCCCATTCCTCTATAATAAGTTAAATAAAAATCTTAAAATATATCAACATATATTTGTTAAAGAATAAATTACGAAGACACGGAAAGCTTATTAACGGTCATAAAATAAATTTTATGCAGACATACACTCTTACGAGCTCATGTCCACAAAAAATAATTATGAACACATGCACACATAAAAGCATACGCATACTCACACAGACACTTAAGAATGTATGCACACACAAATGCACACTTCCAAATACATGCTCACGCTCAATAAATTACATGCACATACACATACCAACACACACACTTACATACACTCAACAATCAAAAACTACAGACATGCACACACAGCTAATAAATGTTTAAACATACTCATTAAAATATCTACTACATTAAAAATACACTCATACATAATTAGTAAAACTTAAATAACACGGCAACATAACACGAACACATGCACACATACACTCTCGCTTCACATAATATTTATTCTTCCATTTCACTTCACAATATTTTATTTACTACATTTATATTTTTAATATTGTGAAATCCAAAGTGAAAGTTAAAATAACGAAGGTTCGCACTCTCAGTAGTCAAACTTAACTACTGTCTTTGCGGTCAATTAATATTATATCTACCCGCAATACTGTTTCTCAAGATTCATAATAATTGATGTAAGTAATTTGTTTGCAATAATATTCTATTTTAACAGTGGAGTGTTAAAATATATAAATATTATTTTGTACATCATAGTACATACCTACCTAGTATGCACTGGAGGAGAAGTAGCGTTTAAGGTACAGGCTCGGCCTAGTTTAGGCGCTAGTACAATCAGTATTAAAACCCACCATTTTTGTACGTATGTACAATAAGGTCATTTTTAGCATTTTAATGTACTTATATAATAATTGGTTTTAATAAAGAATTTTTATTTGTTTTATTTGTTTATTTGATCCTATAATGTTTCCATTTCCCTATTAGGTACGTAAGCCTAAAAAGTACCGTTTCTGTGTAATAGTAATTACCTTCACGCCTGTTATCCCCGAAGAGGTAGGCAGAGTTGTGCTAGTACGTCCACAACTCGTAAGTCCAATACGTGGGTTACTAGAACACCCACTATTAGCTAAGGTAACTGAGGCCCATGATGTCATAGGTGACAAGCCTCTGGACACTTCGGTCACATTCCAATCCCGGACAATGTAATGCGTGCTCAGAATAATCTGAGATACATTTAGTAACAGTTGCCCGACCTGGGGATCGAAACCAGGACCCTACGCGGCTAACGGTCTTAACAGGCGACACCCGCACCGTTACACCACAGAGGCCATTTCAGTGGACTATAAGTAATTGCCTATTTTTAGAGTTTCGTGTCCTAAGCATAAAAACGGCACGCTATCAATAAGGGTCATATTAGCGCAGAGTCGAAGCGCATCGAAGCGTCAATCTGAAACTTAATATAGCAAATTCACTCTTATTTCCACAATGTAATGCACATATTTCTTCCAAGGAAAAAAAAGACGCGCGAATTCACGCACATGCGAGGGAATTCGCGCGCCTGCGCGCGAGTAACTCTGATTGGTGCGCGCGCATTCGCGCGATGCCAAGCGGCTGTTAAGCGAACTATTCACCAGATATACGTCTTTTCTTCCACAAGTCGTGACCTCCAAAATTTCGCAATTTTCTTTTTCTTTTTTCTGCGTTTTCTTCTTCTTCAACTTCTGATATAAGCAACATCATAGCAAGATTAATGTCAACCATTTTATACGAGTTTCAACAACGAGATTCAACTGGCAACTGGTGTCCATCACTAATGCCACGAAAAAGCGCGCATTCTCGCGCTAATTCACGCGAATACGCGCGCATTCGTGCGACTTCGCTTTGATTGTGAGGAATTTGACGCTTCGATGCGCTTCGACTCTGCGCTAGTATGAATTGATCCTAAGACTCCACTGTCCGCCTGCCTGTGGCAAGCCAGTATACCCCATGAACCGCCACAGCTAGACAGTTGAAAATTTCACAAATTCAATAACTGATAACACTAAGAAAGAGAATAAATTAATTAATCATTAAAAGGGACTTCCATACAATAAACATGATTGTTTTGCTGTTTTCTTAACAGATAATGATGGTTCCATAAATTTTCGTGCACAAGTATGGCTTGGACTTGGTCATTATTTTAAAATTATATTTAACTATTATTTTAAATGGACAGTGAAAATACCGGATTAGTAATTTTTTCAGTTCGCATATGAATTAATTCATTCACATTCGCTAATTATACAACGAAGTAATTAAAAATCTTATTTTTTGTTCTCTTCATTCAAATACTCGTTATAAATAGTAGATGTTTTAATTTTTAAAGGCAATAACGATTTATACATGTGCAATATAAGGATGCCATACTTTTGTTAGTTCTGTAGACATTTTTAAATGTTACCTGAATATTGAATACGAAAAAATGCTTTAAACGATATGTATCGATTATTCACTGAAATGCTAACACAAAAAAGTGCCTATGTAATCTATAAGAAAAATGGAAAACGCCATAAACAGCAAAGTAATCTTAAAGGTAAAAATATGTTGAAATTAAAAATAAAATTAACTTGAGGCTACTCAGTTTGGTTATTTTACAGCGCAAAATTTTCTAAAAGATAAAAGGGGACTCTATAGGGGGTACAACTACAACCACAGGTATACGCGTTTTTTTTTCCAATTTAATGCGTAGTTCCTCAGGTACATAGCAAGAAGTCAATACAACAAAATTGACAAACATCAATTAAACCCCTTTAGACTAACACATTCTTCTGCTAACACCAGTACAAAATTTCACGCAGCCACCTTCCCACTACTCATTCAAACAATTATGCTATTAGCAAGAACATTAGAGGCGTTATGGATTGTGAGATCAACTTATCTCTCGCTCGGGCCTCAGACGCTGGCGCGGCAGAAAAACGCCAACACAATGCCACAGCGACTCCCAGCCCATTGTTCGTCACTTTCAAGAACTAATCTAATACGGACCCGCAACAGTTTCTCAACATTGTTGTCGTGTCGCTCTCATATGCGCAGGCGCATGACAGCGCCCATTTTGGATAACCATTAGAGCGGCAACTTGTTACGCGGAAATTTATCACCATTATATCAATTTGCAATCGTTAGAAGAAAACCGATTGAAAGTCAGTTATCAGTTTTACATTCCCAATACATATATTCCCGATGCTAGTGGGAATATTACAACGACAAGAACACATCTTCACTCCAGTTCTCTGATGGCAGATGAACGGAGTGCCATTTATCTTGATAAATCTATCCATTATTAGTAAATAGTACCGCAATTACTATGTTATATAGGCAACCGAAGGCCTTAATGAAGCAACGTAGGACAAAAATTTGCCAATTTTGACAGTTTAAACATTTCTTTTTTTATATAACATACTTACATGTTGGGTACCTCCCAGAATCTCATGCAGTATACATTACGTGAATAAATTAATACAAAACATATGCTTATATTCTAATCAACTTGATCTGGAGCAAACTTGTGATATAACTAATTAGCTAACCACACCACAGAGAAAAGCACGCAAAAACAACGCTCATATTGAAAAAACATTTACCAAAAAGCAAAGATACAAAAAGCTCATATCTAATCAAGGCAGAGATACCAGTAAAAAGCATCCGCTATAAATACGAGACATTACACTTGAAGGCACCATTGAGAAATGATGGCTAAGACACTGGACACCAAACTATGCAATTAAATGTCAGGACCCATCAGTGGCTATCATTATCTGTAATAAAATAGAGCGAGAGCAGCGTTGTACATCCCAATCCCCGGCTTGCGCCTGATAAAATAACTTTTCAACAGCAGGACTGCACTAAATAATGTTCGCAGTAAACATTTTATTACACAAACGGAAACATTTGTGGTGGCATAAATATAATAAATAGATATTTAGATAACAGCGGCAATAATATAAACCTGTATGAAGAGCAACATAAAAACATGGATAGCACCTTCATTTAGATCTCATGACTTTATTAAACATAATTTACTGATTTGTTTTATTATAAACATGTAATAAAAAATATCTTCATGGCCATCAAACCCCGTAGTCTAGTCCTTCTTTTTAAGTATAAGTATAGATTTTTTTTTATTTTACAACGTAAAACCAGCATCGTTGACCTCGTGTCACGAGCTGCAAATATTATTATAAATAGTTAAGAAGCTAAGCTAATTAACAAAAAACTCTGTCCTGAAATACACTTTAGTTTAGGGGTGAATTTTGCCCCAATGTCATTCACCGTGTCCACCATCAATGACACGAAATGGTGAAAAACCAATCAATGTGCAAAATTTTTCCAACTTTGTTCGATAACTTTTACCTAATGTCTGTTGCTAATCTTATAACATGTTTAGCGTGCAACAAAGAATTCCATTCACAGTCGCCAACTGCGCTGTGGTATTCAGAGTACCCGATAAACAAATACCATTCTAAATAATTGTGACAAGTATGCTGTTATAAACAATCATGATTATCTAACCTTCGCGTTAACCACGGCCGCAAAATGAAAGTGTACGGTGCGTGGGCACACCGCACACCGCATATGCTTTACTTGCATGTGTTTTACAATAGTCACTATACAAAAATCTACATCGTGTTTCCTAGCTACATTAGTATTAATTCATGCACATAATTATCATCTAAATATAACGTTGGACGTACACCTTAGAGAACCTAAGGCGTTGTAAATTATTCCAAATTTCATGTTGTAAATTAATAATTGCTTAGGCTCGTATACAATAAGTAAATGAGTATGGTTTCATAAGTAAAATTACAGAAACGGAATGCCATGAACATGAAATTGTGTGTGTCGTTTGAGATACATTTTAATATCACTACACACTCGCGTTACCAAATCGAATATAATCCCCTCACATAGAACGTCATCTCACATAGATCATAAAAATATACACATGTATATCTACGTACATACACAGATACATATATTCTTACACACGCCCGAGAAAGATAATTTAATCTATCTGTCATATTTGCACTGTATCTCTACATTTAAAAGAAAATGAATGTAGGGATATCGCACACATACATATAAAAACCGGTCAAGCGCGAGTTGACGGACATTCGTAGAGGTACAAAGGTACAAATATTTAATAGTTTTATAGAAGGTAGATAAGATAAGGTTAACATAGGACTGGTCCGCAAGTTTGCAGTAGCTCAAAGCGCTATTGAACGTGCTATGTCGGGTGTCTCTCTGTCCGACTGAATTCGTAACGACGTCTTCAGGCAGAGAACTAAGGTATCTGATATCACGCGACGAAGAAGTTCGCTAAAGTGGCAATGGGCCACTCACAGAAGAACAGATGGCAGATGGGCCAGTAAGATTCTGGAGTGTGCCGCGTTTAGGAAAACGAAGTGTTGGTGGAACGTTCACCAGGCGGGAAGACGATCTCCGAATGGAAGCTAGTAGCAGGAGATCGGTAGTCTTGGCGTTCATTAAGAGACGCGATTAGAGATGATAATGATGATATGACGATGAAGGTAAAATATACAAATTGTTTTTTTAATATAGGGGGCATAATAACAGCCCGACTGCCTTATGTTGACTACCGACGCCCATAAACATCCACATAATTGTTATGCATATGCGTCACCTTGACGCTCGTGGCCCTCTAATGGGCCAGTGGGAACTCACAAACCGCAAAGAACGCGACAGCACAACTGCAGCCGTCACTGGGTGGCGGTATCGTGTGAGCGACAGAACTACACCGGTAGCGCCGGCTCAACTCCACCAAATGCCTCTCACTAAAACTGTATTATTCACATTGCAGGCCAGAAGGATCGCGTGTGGAAGATAAATATAAATAGTGGTAAGCCGTATGTAGATGTGATCAGTCAAAAAATATTAAGCCCAGAAAAAAGTCTTAGGGCCCTTTCTCCATTCCACTGAAAATCTTCAAACTACGATGCAGTTTGAGACAGGATGTCTTCTTTCAAACTGCTGTACTAATAGCAAAGATGTAAAATTACGTGGTCGATTTAAGTGTTTGTATTCAATACGTTCTTGTAAAGAGTTTAAAGTAAAAATTTTGCGGTTACGGTCAGGGAACAACAAACATCAAATCGCAATCATAAACATAAGATACAAATCAGCGACTTATAATTATTTTTATTTGCGAGGAACTTTAAATGTTTTGCACGTCATATGTTAAAAATAATATTTATATGGTATTTCCGGGCCGATAATATTTAGGGATCTTTAAGAAAATAGTGTGCATCCCTAAAAGGCCGACGATGCACCTGGGATGCATATTGCGAGTGTCTGTGGGCGTTCGCGATCACTCACCATCCGACTGCTCCTTTCTCCCTTTGTTATAAAAATGTTCTTTCTAACAAACCGTCTCCTGCCGGCTTCGCCGAAACAGTTTCTCTGAAGCCAATTGTCTTTATCCAGAAACTAAACTAACAAACGATTCTGCATCGAATAGTCGTAATCACATTCCAATTTCAGTATTTTCCACCTTCACGTAGGAGAGAAAGACAAAAACTGTGTCAGCTCAGACACGCGACTGGACTTTACTCCTCAAGAACGAACGAGAACCGGGAGTGAGTGAGCAAGGGGCCTAAGCGAGAGCGTAAAATATTCACACAAATAATCCTGTAAATATTTGACAACAATAATGAAGAAAGTCTGAGAAGTATAAGCCTATCATAGTTCCGATTCCTACTGAGTAAACGTCAATAATTAATTACTTCATACATATATCATATTAAATTTGATGAAAAAAAAAAGTAAATTATTTCATAGTATTATAGTAATTTTTGTTGCGCGTTTGCCATGCATTCAGATATGGCGCGTCAGTTTGTAAGTTATATCTGCAGCAAGAATACACAAATAAGAGAATCGCCACCAAATATCATTGGGCACTCTTTTCTTGATGCAGTCATGTAATACAAGGTACAAAAGCATTGAAAATGTACCGAAAAAGAAATAATGAAAATCTTGTTACACGCACAATAATTACCTAGCTAATAACCACGTTACAAATTGTTCCTATTAGATATATATATTTTTTTGTAAAACAAAAATCCGTTTACAATTTTAATATACATATGAAATAT
>JAFELO010000036.1:1393703-1417027 GCA_017140195.1 Eumaeus atala | reverse complement strand
TTGAGAGGGAGACATAAGTTAGCAAAGATAGAAAGAGAGAGTGTTACGGTTCGTATATGACTGTAAACAAAGGCACATTTTGTATCCCTCCCTCCCTCACAGTCGGTTATGTCTCGTATAACTAAACAAGTTTAACTTCGGTCCTGTGTCTAAGGCACACTTGTATTTTATTACCTTTTTAGAGTTTGTGAACTTCTGCACTCTTAGAATAAAGGCGAAGGCCTCAATAAAAAGGTGTAATTTTTTTATGGAGTATTTTTCATTAACATTTGGTGAAATTTTTTTTATAGTATACTCCCCGCAGTTGGGAGAGTTGCATCCCACAGAAAATGTTTATAATAGAATTAATTTAACTACTATGATGGCCAGAGACATCACGGAGTCACTTACCCCCCCTCCCCCCCTCCGACGCACCCCGACTGTCGTCGAGAGCAGCTCACGCGAGGCTCGATAACTCGATGGCAAGCCAACCGTAGACTGTATTTCTTGTGGTTTGTGAGTGTGAAAAGAGTCATTTAGAGAGGGAGGATTAAAGAGGGAAATGCATCAGCATCTCTATTAGAGATGCGGACGACCAACACGCCTCGGTAGTCACATGTGAACAAAAACTTTCTAAATACCATTTCATTTTGTTCCTTAGCCACTAACTTGTTGCAAATAAAGTCATAAATAAACATTTATGACTTTATTTGCATAACTAGCGATACAATGTAATGAAGTATTAACGTAGACGGCACAAATTGTCAGATATGTCATAGCAGCTGGCGTGTGGACTGTGGTGTCACAAAAAGGGACGCAGAACATGTGTTGGGCAGTGGCCGGAGCACGTGCAACCGCGCATTAACTAACCATTAGGATGAAAAAACACAGGGCATCTATTATCTTAAGCGAACAGAAGGCATTCATGTGACGTTGATCGATATTCTTGTGCAAAGGAAGTCTGTTTTATCGAAGTGAACATCAGTGACAGTTTGATAGTGTGTAGCAGTGCTCTTAAATAACTATCGGAATGCATACTTCCCATTTGCGGGAAAGGAGGAGGGGGGGGGGGCTGTCCTCCTATCGACCACTATCTCACTTTTTTTTTTCCTTGACGCGGGGAAACGCATTTACGCGCCTTCACCGGCCCTGGGTGGGGTCCAGTGGCGTGTGAGACTTTCGGCACATGATAGTGCCGAATACCCACAAAAACCACCGCGAGTGCCATCAGGACACCTCACCAAGGGCGGCCCCTTGGTGAGGTGTCCTGGAACAACAATCATCAGGGCACATCGACGGCTAGTCAGCCCCCTAAGGGACCAACTCCAACTCCACAGATGGGGTTGCCCAGCACTCCAGGACAAACCCACCGACTTTGGGACAGTGCAATGGGGTGAGGTTTCCATCCTCGCTCCTTGCCCCGTGCGCAAAAGCGCCGCCTCCTGTTGCTCTTAGGTCTCCTCTTCTCATGAGAGGGGTGCGGAGTGCGATTCCTCCTCCTGATCTTTAAGCCCCCTCTTCTTATAAAAGTAGTGCAAAGATCCCCCTTTGTTCAATTGGCTTCGCCTGGGTTCACCCCAGGCTACTAAGCCCCAACGCCACGACGAGACCTGAACCATGGTGGGGATCACAATCTCACCTAAACCGGCGTTGCCCGATATGTCTTATAGTAACCAATGAAGCTGCATTGAAAACATCCGTCAGCATAGAGCAGTCAAAAAAAAATTGTGTTTTTGTTGGTCACGCAAATATACGGAAATACGACTTGGAGCGTGGAGTGTTGAATCAACGGTGAAATATCTCATACATTTTTCCCCCGCCATTGTATGGAGATTCTGAAGTCCCTAATGTGAGAACCCTACCCCAATAAAACTTAACGGAAGTCCTCAGCCGCCTTAGGTGGATGAGGTGAACCAGGATCTGTTAGCAGCAGGATCACCTCGGCCACAGGCTGGGCCTTTATTACGGGCCCCAGACACTAGCCTACTGCCACAAAGGGGAGTCGTCGGGCTCAATTCTATAACGATCTCCGCCAACGGTACAACCGTGCAATGAGAAGGGCGCCCAACCCGTCCATGGTCCGAACCAGGGGTCCTGCAGGAGACGCTCCTAGCACTCCTACGCCCTATATACATGTAACGCAACGGATATTGCGTTGTTATTAGTATATCACCCTTTCGACCAAAATCCGTACGCCCTCAGTTTCCAGTTCCAATTCCAAAAAAAATTCAGTTACCAATTCAGCCTCAGCGGATAGCTCATCATATGAATTGGTCTGCTCTTTGCTTCTGAAGAATAAACTCCGAAACGAAGAAAACAAGCGGTATAAGGTTAGACAAACTAACATGCTTTCGCGTTTGGTATGGTTCAAAGAGTAGTTATCAAAGGGTTCCGGCTGGAGGCCTGTGGTAAAGATTGGTGAGTTCGGTGGCCCTGAGGTACCCTCGCTCTGCTTATTAGAGTTATCAAAATAAACGCGGAGCCTTCCAAATTACCGTGTCCTAGCCTCGGGGATCGGCAGAAGAAAGATTGTCGCCGATGAAGGAGGCGTGGAACTTTTTCCGCAGGATGTTTAACATTCCTAGAACATCATTCCAAGTTATTACTTCCTTGTCTCACCGAAACGATAGATTCGTATGAAATTTAGCTTGATAGCAGTAATAACTTGGGAAAAATAATGTAGAGACAAACAAACATTTTAAGTGTCGAACTAGCAAATGTGCATCCTGTAGCTTAAACAATTCTTATTTATACACCAACATTACGTTTATTTAGCACCAAAATTAAGTTGAAGTCACCTGCAAAATACAGAATACAACATGTTTGTATAAAGGAAAAGTAAGTTCATAAGTACATAATATTTTAAGATTTTTCTTGATAAATATTCCTCGCTGATAAAAAGCTTGAATGTTTTCGAGCTCGTTCAGTACAACATATCACATACACACATTTAACTGCCTCGTGGTCTAGTGGTAAGCATGTTCGGACACAGGCCCCGGGTTCAAATCCTGGGTCGGACCATACAAAAACTGCTATTAGGATTTTTTAGATTCTAACAACTGTACGGAGTTAGGAAGTTGATCACACGCCCGTGCCTCGGAGCTCGTTAAGCCGTCGGTCCTGCGCCTGATTTCTCTCCGGTCGTGTCGGATTGCCGTCCCATCGGAATAGGAGAATGAAGGAATATAGAGTGCACTTCCGTCTGCGCAAACACTTGTGTAGTATAAAAATGACCCGCGCAGGTTACTCTCTCAATAGAGATGGCCGCTGTAGCTGAAATTCGGCTAGGACGACATTACACATACACACGTAATACTACTTTAACAAACAACTGCCATCTCATCGCCACCGCCTTCTCAACAAAATATCTATACATACATAAGCTTCAGGAATAATACTACAGAATAATACTGAGGTAATATGAATCCGGGTATGAACATATAAAGACAAGATAAAGATGTCCGAGCAGGCGAGAGGCGAGACCGCGCCGGTTTATCTCGATCAAGAGAGTGTAAACTAGAAGATACGACGGGCGCCTATTCATCGGAAGCAATGGCGTGTGACGTGAGGTCGTCTGGGTGACGGAATTCCTTGCCCACGACGCACCTTGTAATGAATCCGAAGTAACGACCAAGTTTTACTCACAAAACAGTCAATTTATTTACATAGGATAAAATTTTGGTTTGAATTTCTTACTTTGATATTATATCAGTCCTTGCAATTACGAACAATACAACTTAATACAATCATCATTATTTTAGTCCTTGTCCGTCGTGTGCTTTTTTTAGGTAGAAGATTTTTAGGTATAGAGTCCACTATACCTTGCCCTCGACACTTGATGGAGGCAAACAGCAATCACCGGACAGGCTAGTACATATTTTGTTACATATAGGAATAGTATACAAGACAGACAGGAAAAACACAATTTCAAATTACAAACACCATTGTGGAATTGGTGTGAAAAATGAACAAGCGAGATGCTTACCGAATATGACAGGGCCGTGATAGAAATCACCAATTCCCCTAATGACGAGATAAACCCGTTTCAGCGCCCGCTGATCCGTGAACGAGCGCATAATACGGAGTTTGAGACCATTGACGCGAGTCGATCGATGGGGTAATCATGCGGTCATCCCGCCGTTGTCTGCACCGGTTGCCGCATAAAATTATCCGGGCATTAGCGGGGGCCGAACCATTTGTCACCAGACGGGGGAGGGATGAAAGTGGCGACTCGGGGCTGCAGACGGGACCACAAAAACAAGATGCGGAGAAGGGGCGAGCAACGTAGATGTCCCTGTGTTTTATGTGTCGTGTCCGTAAAGGGCGCTGTTTAGCGCTGCCCATTAATTAAGAACTACAATTGTTGCTTTGCTTTAATGTATCTAGAGTTTATGTTATGAAAGGTAAAAACCTATTTTTTGAGTAAATTCAAAATTATGTTCGCATAGTATCTTTTTGGCTTAATTTTTGCGATTTTGTATTAACCATGTTATCAACATTTGAAAACAATCATAACTTTTAAAATATCTTAAACGATACCTTGGAAGATTATTGAATTAACAGAATTCCAGAATTTAAAAACTATTTAGTAAAATGAGGTTTTAGTCTCTCGGTATCCAGTTCTGAAACAACTAAGTTAGCAATATCTACTAACATCAGAAAGTAGCTATCATTGTTAGGTGGATATAGGAGGTAATCTTCGGAAATACTGATACGATAATAAAACATCCTTCCCTAACAGAAACATACACTTATTCAGGAGTAACACTGGTATGCTATAGTCTATTATCAATCAATGGATTCATTTCAGACCACTAATAACAGTTAATCCAAACATGGGTCCTGGATGGACCCATGTGTGGAAATGAAACCCATGTGTGCAGAAATAATAATTTATAGAGTAGTGTTAGTAGATAATGACAATTGATACATTTATTGTTATCGGCACATGATTTAAACTACAGTGGGATACCCCGGCGCGACTGGGAAGGTAACTCTCGCTCACATTATACCGCCGTAAAGTGACATCTTCAGTGTCGCGTTTAGTGCGGTCTGTGAGTAGCCGGTGGCCCATTGGGGGGGGGGGCAACGCATAGGCATGGTAATTATGTGGATGTTCATGGGCGAAGCTGGTCATAAAAAGACTACGATTGCTTGTTTGCCACCATGTCGTATAATTTTTTTTAATGAATATTGCGTAAATGTAATCTGAATAGCTCACGTTAATAATTGCTTGCTAACGTTGGCCCGATGTTGAGCAGTACCGATACAAACTCCACAGCATGTCGAATGTGGCTATTAAAATCTCCCGAAATCATTTCACGCTGCCGAAAATGTTATGAAAGGGTCAAAGCGACGCGGCGGGACCCGGTCGTCGGACCGCGCTACAAAAACCTCCCAAACTACGCTTAATATTAAAGCGACGAGCGGCTCGCTTTTTGCCAATGACATGAGTCCAGACCAAATGTTTTATATTCCTAGAAAGTAGACACTCGCTACTAAAATTCTGAATCGAAATTTTTGTCGTGCCTTCTACATTCGCTTTTTATTTCACACAAGCTATGTAGGCAAGCGGTTATTAACTAAACCTATGTATGATTATACAAATGAATGACAGAGCCTCGTGGTTTCACCCGCATAACCCGAGTCTGCCCTATCGTTACGCTCTTGACAGAGCGGTCGTGGCCAGCATGTAGTCATAACCCGCGTACTGCACTCTTTGGCTCGTAATGTACTATCACAAGACCGTAGGCTATATGTTAATATAGCCTACACGTTCCCCGATAAATGGTCTATGTAACGCTGAAAGAATTTTTTTAGCCGTAGGCCTCGTGATTAGCGCGTTAAAACAAAAAAAACTCTTAACTTTATTATGTTAAGTGTAGGTAAGAACAAAAATCCGATCCCCAACGGGTCCGAACAGCTAGAGAGCTGCTCGGACCTGGTGGGGTGCACTAACCGGTGCATATCCAGATGTATCTAGATCGGTTAGTGCACGGAAATCGTCACCTCATTGGTAGTTGGTGGACGGCCATTTCATCTGCCAATTCATGGACCTACTGTAGACCTTATTTAACCCATTATGGATTCGTTGTTTTGAATGTAGGACCTGCCTACTGTGACTTTATAGAAGTCCCAACAGTTTTCTTATCCACTGTGTAATAAGTAAAAAATATAACTGTTTTTAACTGTCGATATTCTGCGCAACTCCTACTTAATTGCACCTCAAAAACGGGTATTCAATATGTCAATACAACTCAATAGTATCACCCGGCATCGACAACGGTACCCGATCGCAGCCGCCAGCTATAATATTTAAGATAATAATCTGATTGTCACACTTCCAAGGTGTACCGTCCACTATCTGTAAATATAGAACACAATGCGACCGTTTTCCATAACTGGTTGGCTCCCTAGCAAAAACTAGTGCTCCATCCCTGCGCAGCCCTATCTGGCATTTAACCGCAGGGCTGACATCGCACCTTTAGCATTAAACTATAGCAATTATAGCCACATGCCATTATCATATTTTAGAATAATGATTTTTATTTAAATTGGAACGAGACATGTTAATAATTAGGTTTTCTATAATAGGTTAGCTGTTACATATGTAGTAATATTCACTATAGTTTCAATATTTTAGGTCATCATCATCATCGCTATATATACTGACAAGTTAAGCGCTCGTCTCAACTAATAAACATTAATTGTTACAAATACTGGCCAGCAAAAGGTGGGTTGCTGCGAATTATTCTGTGTTAATATTAATTTCTTAATTTACACGAATGTTACTCATGGCAACAAAACTATTTTTATGGATTTTGTTTTGAGTTTAATTATTTAATGAAACCGACGTTTCGGAAGCATTATAGCAACCATTTTCTTCGGATACCTACTTTTAATAACTTGTGACATCCAGATGGAATATCTAAGTCTACCCGTAACCGCGATAAAATCCTTAAGCGGTTTTATTGTAATGTGTTGGGTTAACATTACTACTATAGTTATTACCTGTCTTCTGCTTGATGAAACCATTATATGAATACGGGAAGCTTAAGAATCAGAATAACACGAAAAAGAGGACTTTTTTTATAATTGGAAGCGAATTTCGACTTCGACTCGATTTCGACTATATACTGGAAAGTCAGTATGCCCCAATGGGAACAACACCCATTGCGTAGTGATGCTCAGCCATATGGTAATTGTTGTGGTTTATATGAGAAAAAACGGTATCAGTTGTACCTATATTCATTACACTACACAACATTCCACCACCGGATCCTTCCAAGTATAAACAAATAATCCACAGTGACGTGTTACGTATCCGACATATAGGACAATTGCTTATAATTGCAGATTGCCATATTATAGTACACATACACCAATAGCCTGCAGCAAGGTAGATAAATGTAGACCAATGCCATTAGATGTTAGGCCCTGCATGACTGTGCAGTTCATGCCCAACCGCAAACCACCGAACCGACCACCGCACTAGAGACAAACTATGTTAGCTTACTTCTGTTGTTAAATCTCAACGCTTTTGTGTTGTGATCGAATAAATATTTATTTTTGCACCGCTCTAAAGTTAATTTATCTTACACCAACAGTCCAGCTATAAAGTTGTCCGGTGGCAGCCCTTAGAATCATTAGCGGCGGTCGGTCGTTTGTTAGAGCCACTCGCGGCCCGAGACGCGTTTTTGTCGCCGCGCCAAATTGCATCCGCACAATACGTGCGCTTCTAAATTGATTCTGAATTAATAGATGTAAGCTAACCCTAAATACAAGTTATTTAATAGCAACACCGCACAAATGGAAAAAAAAATAGACAACACCCATGATATAAAAATTAATTAAGCAGCGGGGCACGTGTTTGATGAAAACTCTTAACGCCCTACAGATGTACACCATGTAAAAAAAGTGTGTGTACTTACCTATGTACGCATGTAAGAAATTATACTTAATAGTCGTAAAAATAAAAAATAGCCATATTAATTAACGTCATTATTATTCTTATCTTCTACTAGCGTTTCGCCACGGCTTCGTCCGTGAATATCATGCGCCACATTATAAACTAGAACCTTCCTGGGGAATGGGTACATCAGATATGAGTAAGCAACGCTTAAAAATGCGTTCAGTAGATTTTGAGGAAATCGATCAGAAACAGACAGAAACAGACAGATAACTTTTGAGGACTTTGTGCACGCGCACCGTTAAAAATATAATCAATCAGGTTCTAAGAGTCATCAGCCCCCAAAACACCCACTTACGCAAGGTTCAGCCAGGACCATCGAGTATTCTTAAGTGAACCTTTCGGGGAGGAGGACGAAATAGGAAGCGACAGCTATGCTCTCGGGTTTCATGTGGTTTCTGACCAGATGGTGGCTCATTGGAGGGGAGGAGGAATTAAAGGCAACGCATCTGCGCAATTAAAATGGATGTCTATGGGCGTTAGTAGGCGTCAAAAGATTTCAATCTCACACATTAATGTATGATTTAAAACATCTGCTATAAAGGCAGATTACTCGTTGGCTCCTCCAAACAATATAAAACCATAATCTGTCTCTATAAAGTGTAAGCGATTTACAGAAATAGAACGATTAAGTATATTCAGCGCTAAACCTAATTGGTAATGGGTCGTGGAGCTGTCGATATTCCTAACCACGATTGAAATCTACAAGCCCTTGTTGCGCCACAAACAATTATTGCCAGTATCGAATATTGAGCAATGTCCATAAATAATGCACAAGTAGGCTGCAGTCTATTGTTCAATAAAATATGGTGGACGTTACCAAACCGACACGGATGACGTCATTTATCCGAATGCTGGATTAGTTAAGTGCCGTTCAGAAGTGCACACAACAATTGGCTTTATATACTTAGCAGCAGCTGCCACCATGGATTTACGCTGATCAAACCCCAGGTGATAGTTTATCGGCATTAATCGCATTTTGTCTGTCTTTGCCATATTTCATCCAAATCCGTTCATTACTTTCTCCGCGAGAATAACAAAAGCGTATATTTAAAAAATCGCATGTTTTTGGTGGAAGGATTAGAAGGATAAATTAGTTTGTCCTGAATGTGTCACTTGGCTGACAGTTCAAGTATAGTAACCAACAGCCGAAACGACTGGCATTGAGCCGATAAACCGACATATTAATTATCTAGGTATCCGCTAACAAAGGATTTTTGATAATAGAGGAAATAATAAAATATACATCGCACAGTGAGACCTCGCTTTTAGTGCGGCTTGAGAATTTCAGTAGCTCATCGGAGGGGAGGAGGAAAGGTGGGCGCAACACGTCTACCCAATAATTATGGGTTTTTATGGGCGTCAGACGTCGGCTGTGATCAAAATCTTTCTTATAAAACCGAGATGAAATGTCATAAAAGAATTTATGCAATTTTAAACGTTCTAAGCCTCATTAATTTAAAATAAATACGTTTTGATAAAACACTCTATAACTGATTGAATTGACAATTCTATATTAACTTCTTGAAAATCAAGCTATAGGGCACTAAAACACTACATTCAAAATAATGAAGAATTCAAAAATAATTAAGCACTAAGTACACAGTTGTGTCGGGTGCACAAAGTCAAATGGAACACGAACAAAAATCATAGTTGTTTCATTGTTCAAACAAAACCTTTGTTAGAACTTAGAGACGAGGCGGCGGCACTGAGGGAGGCCGAAATCCCCGTTAATCGGCACTGGCTCATTAGCGGAAGTCGCTCGTTTCTACACGGATACATTCACGGTCGGATTTTTAGAGTACCGTACTACAGTGATTTTATATTCATACCCAATGGGTTTTGTAACCGTCATGACATACCTACGGACACCTAAGTTATTGGGTCGTTTCCGTTCACTTATAACATTGAAATTTGGCGAGAAGTGAGATACCTAACATACCTACAACACTATAAAGATAAAGAATATTACAATTGGTAATTCATCGTTGTGCCACAGGAAAAAACAATTACAAAATTTATGTTGTTGAGTACATTTCATACACGAGGCGCGTGCATACGCCTGTAAATGTACGTTAGCGTCAAAATATTTACTCCCTCGCATTGCTACGGAACCGTCGGTGCTCGAGTCCGGTTCTTAATTGACCAGTTTTTTAATCTCATTCATTACTTTTTTTTTTTCATTCATTACAACTAGTCTATTTGAACTTCAAACGCCACTCAACCATATACAATTACACCACAATAGCATATTTTTCGACTAGCAGTTTAGACTAATGCGGCTTGTCGAATGTCGGAACTCTGTGTTCTTCGAATTGTTGTCTTATACTTTAGTAAGATGTAGAGCCGCGCATCTCAACCGAATGGCGCCGACGCGATCAGCACCTCTCTTATCGCACATCGTTCAGTTACAGGCGCAAATTGACAGCTCTGTTGTCGTGTTTCGTGAGATTTGCAAGTTTTCGGTGTCCCCGTCTGTGGAGTAGGGAATTAGGGCAATACATCTCCATAACAATCACGGGGATGTATACTGGTGTCAAGAGTCATCAGCCTCAATAAGGAGTATATTATAAAAAAAAAACGTTCTCTCAGTCCCTTGAAGCGAATTTCCCCCGTCTCAGCTTGGGAAAATTCTCAGTTTTGAACGCCTCAGTTAGCGCGGCTAGGCATCCCGTTTTTTGAGACCAAAATTAAATGTTCCAGACAATTTCCAGACATGTTCTGCATAGTTTCTTTGAAAATATTAAATCTGTGAAGATTTACTTCACAAATTTGTCTAAAATGGTTAAATGCTAGAGCTAATTGTAAATTGTACCTTAAATTAAAAGCTACCAAATATTATATGTCTCTCTATAATTGTAAGAACTCCGCTATTTAATTCTCGAAAGATTTCAAAATCACACTTTGTCTGAAATAAAGATGACAACGGTTTTGCACTAAGTGTGTATCCAAATAGCGAGAATATTCCATAGCCTTACATTTTATTGTTTTACAATCTAGACGAAATCTTCCCGTCCCCCCGTTTATTTTATTTTCTGTATATTATTTTTTCCAGTTAGATCAACGTCCTTTCTACGATATTTAAATACTAGATAGGTACTCTCCTCTACATAAAATGCTTTTTTTTTAATTCAACGAGGAAAATAAAAATGTTAAAATTGAAATCGTGTTTTCTGCAAACTTGTGAAACAACACAATTGTCTACAACAAAAACGATTGTCTAATTGTGCCGACGTTACGGAAATTACTTTACAGAATCAAGTTAGCAAAAGTAAACCCAACTAATGTTCGCAGTCGTTATACTCTTTATGATCTTATTAGCAAAGGTGTCAGCAAAGGTGTCAGCAAAGGTGTCAGCAAAGGTTCCATTCTGCTGATTGACTTTATTTTTATATATGCTATGCCGTATAGCTAGAGGTCCGCCTCTATTCAGTCTCTACTGTTATTAAAAAAATTGTACATGTTTTTACCATTTAGTAAGAGGGGAAAGGCTCCGATTGTTTGTTTTTTTCCCTGATACTATAAAAAAATGAACAAATGCTGTAATGCAGCCGGCACGACCGGGGAGGTAGCTCTCGCTCACACGGTTCCGCCGTAAAGCGACAGGTATGCTGCCGCGTTTCGTGCTGTTTGTGGTGTGGTGTGCTGGCTGAAGGAGTGCAATCTGAATATAAACGGATGTTAATGAAGTCACTAAATGGCTTCGACTGCTTACTTCCCGCCGACTCCGCCTGCTGCTCACAAACTGCACGAAACGCGACAGTGTAGCTATCACTTTACGCCAGTATCGCGTGAGCATGTTGCGTAAACAATTGACAGCCACCGCTAGAACATCAAACATCTATCGCCATTCGCAAAGAGCGAGGGGCGCCGCCGACACTGGGCGGTCATCTAATTAACTGTACAGATACAAATTAAATACTCGTTATATACAATGTGTTCAGACTTCGCAAAGGTCACTCATATTATGGATATTAACTCGCCTCTTACCTTGTCTTGTCATAGCTATTTCTTCACGCTATTTTCTCATTATAATATACGAGCTGTGCCGCGCGGTTTCACACTCGTAATGCCTAATTATTTTCGGAAATAAATTTCTTTTTAAGTTATTCCAAATTAGATTACAATTGCCTGTGCCAAATTTATAATAAATCTAAATGCATTGTGAAGTTTCGTAAAGGAACGCAAGCCTTCATATTTATAAGATTTGTAGGATTTATTTACTTCCTTGACTCGAATTAGACGCGAGTAAAGGAGAGTTTTGACGACCGTCTGGCTCAGTTGGTAACGTGGCGGTTAGTCCGCGAGTTACGTCAGAGTTCGCGTGTCCGAATCCCGCCTAGGTTCTACTCACTCACTTCCCAGACTAGCTCTAGCCTAGTGCCTAGTAGACTGGCTAGCGTAAGATGTCTAGAACTACTAATAATATAGACTTGTATACAGCGGCGTAACTATACCTGAGGCCCTGTCTCCACCAAAATGCTCAACCAATGAATGTAAAGATCCTCCCGTACTCACAACCCTCTCTGATTAGGGGCCCCTACAGGTCAGGGTCCAGCATGTTGCAGTCTGGTCACCTTATAGATACGCTATTGCTTGTATGTACGGCTTAAATTTATGCTTAGAGATGTTTGCCTTGAAAACAAACATTTGGAAAAGAGGAGAATTAAATATAGTGGCACGTTCAGGTTGAGATGAAAATCATTCTATCATGTCTACAAATTATTTTTAATAATCCGTACACATGGTAAACGCAAGTTTAAAAAAAATGAAATTATAGATATCCTAGATTAGAATATGTATTGCTACTTGTACAGTAGTAGGACAAACAACCTAGCATTAAATTGAAAAAAAAAAAAAACCTGGCCGCTCATTATATAGATCGATGTACACAGTGCATACAGATAATAAGGGTGAGCCTAAAAGGCGGCCGTCTAAGTCGAAAGAAGCAGCAAGTGTGATTCGCTGTCTCTCTTTTTTCATTAATTTCTCTCCGCGCATTAGATAGTAATACGTTCTCATCTTCTTTCTCTATTAACCAAGACGGCCAGTCGCAGTCATATAACTGCGTCCCTTCTCTGTCTATATTATCTCAATAACCCAGAGTCACTCGTGTTATCAAGATGAATCTAAAGACACCCCGTAAGTTAAAATCCTTCAAGCCGTTTAGGCATAAAACCTACAGGCTTGAAGAATTACCTACAAATCTTTAAGCATAAATCGGAAAGGCATCGGCAGTCGGGTAAAAATATGCAAAGCAAACGGTAATATTTATACAATTATGCAAATCTGTTAAATATATTATGTAAACATGTTACATAGTAATTACACGGTGTAAAAGAACCAATTGTCCGTGGTAAGATATTCGTGCCGCCTCACTTGTTCCACTGCATAGTAAAAAGTTATATCCAATTCACGTGTACAAATATTGTTTTTGCAGGCCTGTATTGGTAAGTGTGAGGAAAACAACAGGGCGTCTTAATAGATGTTATAGTATAAGATTTTTAGTGTGTACTACCGACCGGCCCGTTCGGCTTCGCTTCCGTCTTCGGATTTGTGTATGACAAATATTTCCGGATTTGTGTATGACAAATATTTCCCTCATACATTATTTTGTTATAGAAATATCAAAGGTACTAGATAGTTTTCGATGCTAGATTACGGATGGTTTGATTTTTTCCGACACTCTCATGAATTATCAACATATTCGAAAAAAAATTACACAGAATATTACATTAAAACCGTCTTTGGGAATCGCTCTATTTATTGATGAAGATTTGTCGTAAATCGCGAACAGAGAGACAGACGTGGCGAGGGGAATTTTTATGTGTAGTGATAAACCATGTAGTTTATAACGATTACGATACTTACTTCCAGCAATAGACCCAAAATAACCCATAAGCGATGCGTATCTTTGTCTACTGTGAAGTTCGCCTATACAGATATAGAGGGGTTAATTAGCATCACCACTCATAACGTGCTGTGTTAAATAATATATACGAGTCACTTCTACTTCCTCTACACACAATTCAACTTAAATCAGTCCACTGTATGATGTAGTACTCATATAATAGGTACTACCTAGTGTTACTTAATGCTGAATGTCGGCGGCATGACGGGATATCAGCTTCAAGCTCACGTAATACCGGCATATAGTTTATCTGGCGGCATACACTCCACAGGCCGGTACCAAAAATATTTTACACCTTGAGACCCTCCTGAACATGCTTCGCCGTCTCTCCGCGGAACCCGTCTTAGACTTGCTGTTGAAGTTCAAAGAATAAGTTTCATAATAGTATTTTTGAATAAAACATTTTCATTAATTTCAATTTCAAGTACAGGCTCACATATTGTGTTGACCCGTACATATTTTTTTACCGCAGCACGAAGTAGCATTAATTAATGCGTCTAATTTTGACCACTTCCTACACGGCCTGTCAGCTTCACGAGCGTTTGATTGATATCGCGTTTATTACTGGACTTCGTTCATTACCTCCTTTATTTCTGGGAGGCCTGCATACTAATATTGGTTTGGAAACGGCAATCGAACGCATTTTTATCCGCCTGCATCAGGAGGGCAATGCTTTTCGAGCGTTTGGACACACGTATGCAGTTTTTTTTTACTGCTCTTTGCTGACGGATGCGTCCAGTGCAGCGTCATAACTCGTCGACAAGACACGTCGGGCGACGGTCTAGGCGATATTGTGGCCGATAGGGTGTCTCGTACCCTCCTTTCCCGCAGACGGGAAGGACGCATCCCGACATTTATTTAAGATTATCTAAAGTAACTATTATTATCTTGGCCTGGAGGACCGTGTCCCCTCATCCGACCCTCTCTAAAGATGGGGGCAGCTCACGGCGGCCACTAAACTTGGCCTTGCATTATCGTGGGTGCTGGAAGAGAGCAGAGAAGGCTGAGCAGCTCGACAGATTTTAAAGTAGTTTAAATTAGGTCGGCAAATTCTTGATAACGCGAGTGGCACTGGGTAACATAACAAAATAGATGTGTCTATACGTGATCGCTCAGAGATCGGAATTCGATCGTAAATATAAAAAATCATTGGACTTTGAATACAACATGACTGTAAAACCTTACCTTTTAAGGTACTGTCTACTAATTGTCGTAGTCATGTGTTTGACGTTGTCACAAATTATGTATGACAGAAGTTTTAACATTGTGTGCACACCGTAGTGCGGGTAAGGTTTTATTTAACGAAAATAATAAAATCTAATGCTTATTATTAGCGTTCTGCATTTCTCCTACACAAACTATGTGTGTCAAACATCATACTCCACCATCTGATATTCGTAAAAATGGATACAAAGTTTATGCTTCACGTATTTATCAGATTTTAAAGAATCGTCATCAGTCAATAAGGTTACTGTAAAGTTATTACGAGACGTATATATGTCCGTATCGAACCTGTATACGTCTCGTTAATGTTACTGCAAGCTTCTGTTTTCAACCATATTTAGTTACCCAATATATAGAGATTAGGTATAAGTAGAAGTTTGTCTAAGTTTTCACTCTAAGCCTATGCGTGTCATTTTTTTCGATCTTTTTTGGTTTGGTGATAGTATTTCATTTGCCTTAACATCGTATATGGGACTGGCAAAAACCTTGTTGCCTTCTAGTTTAGTGTCGTTAATATTCCATAAATTGCGCCGTGGAAATACATTTAATATTATACATTACAAGCAATCTACGGCAGAACGATTACTGTCGCTGGTTACCTTAATTTTTTTTATAGTATAGGGGGAGAAGTGACCTATCCGTGCCTTTTTATAATGACTGACGCCTATGAACAGCATAATTACTATGCCGATGAGTTGCCCCAGGGTGGAAGGCGAGGTGCAAATACCCTCTACCCTCCAATGGGTCACCGGCTACTCACAAATCGCACACGTCACCGAAGATGTCAATTTACGCCGGTATCATGTAAGCGAGAAGTACTTCCCTCGTGCCGGCCCAATACCGCCGTAATGCAGCACATCACTACCTCTTACATATATAAGATATATGATATGACATACATGTTATAACTTATGACCCAAAGGTCAATGAGATATAAGGATGACATGAAACTTTGAAAAGCGTTTCTGTGTAAAATATATTTCAAGAAAAACCAAAGTAAAGATTACTCAACTCAACTAAGGGTTCACGTGATAACTTACGAAATAAATCACATATAACCCCATCCGTAACACTTTAGGATTATTACTTTACTTAATACACAATAGGTAACAAAATAACATGCTGATTGCCAATCCCCCTGTTTTGAGGTTATTTATAAACAAAGCCTTTTTTAAATAATATTCGAGGGCAAACAGCGGAGCCTGCTGCGGAAATGCTATGGGCCAATGGGCCACCGGAGACCCAGAAACCGCAAGAAAAGAAACAAGTTTGTTGATAGTTTACGTGTTATCACGTAAACTACAAATCGCGGGTCGTGGCGGCCCAATCCAGCTGCAATGCAGCATGGCTTTACCTCTTACGTTTGTCTTGATGTGTGCGTTGTAATGATTAAAACAATACTATACCTACTATTATGAGGAATAAAATGTCTTACCTTACGAATAACTGCTCTTGGTTGTTCACCCTCCATGATACCACCGTAGCACCTGCGAACGACGAGACAAACTAGATCATGTGCTCAGTTTTTTTATATATTTAGGACGGCGCAGTAGTTATACGTTATTTTATAGTATACGGGCAAACGAGGAATCAGAGCATTCTGACGACTACCGTCGCCGTCACCCATAAATGAGATCTGCTCTATTGTGTCATGCAGATTACAGATGCGTTGTCCTCTTTTCCTCCTCTCAACCGGGCCAATTATTTCGAACAGTTGTGCCTGTAAACCTACGGAACTAACTGAAGCTGTATAACGGCCACAAGTATATCTCTCCGTCATCATATGCTCTTCTCCTATGTTCAACTCGAAACCTCTTGTATCGAGAGAGAGAAAGAGAGAGAGAGGGAGAGGGAGAGAACATTATGAAGGAAGTGAGAAAGAGAGAGAACATATTTACACTAGCAGGACTGCTATTCCCACCTTCCTAGTAGCAGGACTGCTATTCCACGATTCCTACCTTAACAAATTATCGACTAAAACCTTCTTCGCAAATTATACTATACGAGTACATTGGTAAAACTCCCATGCAAATCCGCTCAGTACATTTTAAGAAAATCGATTACGTACAAACGGACAGCATTTCACTTTGTTCTATAATATATATAAATGAAAGATAGCCATCATTGCATTGTAGCTGAATGGGGCCAACACGACCGGGGAGGTACGTGTTATAATTCTTGTCGCGAAGAGTGCTGCTCGCGTACTTCTTATAGTTAGAGGAGGTAGGTCCATGACGGTGCGTATCCATGTGAATGCATTAGTATTTTTTTGGCCGATTTGGCCGACTCGACCGCGGGCGTATCCCTCGCTCACTTGATACTTGCGGCTATGTGTTGTCGTTCGTGCGGTTTGTCAGTTTCTGGCGTGTGAGGGCATCAGTAAAGTGAGTGTGCCAGAGTCTAGTACCTACTACTTACGTGGATATCAAAGGGCCTGCTCATTTGCCCCATTTAATTTAACAGTAAGATGTCTTACCATGACATCTGTTGATACAGTTGGCACGTCAAATATTTCGGGGGAAAATCCCTGGAATGTTTAGGAAAGTCCCAGGAATTTTTACAATATCGTCAAGCTGCTGAAGTTGTTTACCGAGTCATTAAAATGTTATAAAACAATCGTGTATACACGATTATAATTTTCGACGTGATATATATATTCTTATTATTATTATTTTTAACCGACTTCGGAAAACGACGACGAACAAATTATCATATTTCTGTCAATTAATTTAAGTTCATTTTAATTATTCTTTTCTTTATTACTAGGCTATCTCAGGGGTGGTCATTTAATTATTTATATTCATGTCATGTTGCGGATAAGGCAGTGCAATTTATAAATTGGACAATTTCTTTTCTCGGAAAACTTTTCGCAACTCAACTCAAAAACCTTTCTCGGAAATAGCTCTATCCTTTGGTGAAAACCGCATAAAAAATCTTTTTTATACATTTTATATACAACGGTACAACAGACCAACGCATTTTGGGGACTTTGTTTTTAAAATCTTTTATTTAACTTAACTTGTATGTGTGGTTGCATATGAAGGTGGAATGTGGAAAGTTACATTTTTTGTATAGTACAGAGTAGGTATGAAGTATAAAATATAGTAGGTTCGTAATATGAAATCCACAAGAGAACCAGATTAACAGATACAGATTAACAGCTGAGAGAATCAGCAGTTTGAAGTGGGCAGGCCATATTGCTCGGAGAAACGATAACAGTGGAAAAAAGGTAGTCGCGACCCCGCACCGGAAGACGAAGTGTTTGAAGGCCTTCCACCCGGTGGACTGACGACTTGGTTAGTGTGGCGGGGAGCCGCTGGATTCAAGTGGCTCGTGACCGTGACCTGTGGCGCTCTATAGGGGAGGCCTATGTCGAGCAGTAGGCGTCGTCCGGCTGATGATGATGATAGAGTATCATGAAACTTCACTTTTTGTTTGTATCTTGTGAATACTGTAGGCAAATATATTTAAGGCACAATAATTATTGTTTTGGCTTATAAATGACGACAAATACTATACAACTTTCAACATCGTTATGTACACATATATATTCTACATCCTAGCTCTTAAATTCGTTTCTACATAGTCGTGAAATTTTCAGAACTATAAAAAGACATCGCTGGTTGAATGTATTGAGCTTGGCTACGATAGAACGCTTCAATGTAGTACCTACCTCTCTCGGCAGTAACGTCGTGGAAGAAAAAGTAATTTATTTAGTGTCTATTGAAATCTTACGCTTAACTATTTTCAAACGACTTCGAAATAGGAGGAGGTTCTATATTTCACTGTATGCGTTTTTTAGGTTAAACAGATTATTAATGCTTTATGTAGATACCTTGAAATCCCGACGTTACATCCCGCAGCCGCCATTTCAATAGGACTCAACAATTACACTCCTGAGGAGATTCATAAGAATTTTTAAAAAGAGATCCATGATTAGATTATTAGATTACATCCAAAACCTAAGAATTTTATATTTATCAGTATTTACTATAAAAATGTGACATGAATATAAGTTGATACTTTCAAAATTTATACAATTTAAGGGCAATTCTTTTAGGCTCATTTGCACAAAGAAGACCTAGTTTGTTTTGCCAGCATAACTCAGGTGCAGTAGAGCTAGAATTGATAGTACAGCTAAATTATAAATTCATAGTAATGATACAGGGTATGCCTGCCCCAAATTTTATTATGTAAATGATCACCAAGGAATAATTTTTAGAAGTTCAACCAATAAGGAGTTAAATAGGGTAGTGAAGTTTATACAGCATTTTCTCATTTCTGGACCTAGAAATATGATAATAGTGATTTTTATTAAAATTACATGTGTGTGAAATCACGGGACAGCTAGTTTTTAATAACTAACAAATATATCAAATGTTACAATTATGCATTATCTATAAAAAATACTACTCTATGTTATTAAAATCAATTAAAAAGCAAGAAAATGTAAATCTATAATCAACATCATCATCATTAGTATTTGCCGGAGGGCATGCATTGCTGGATATAGGCCTTCACATAGAGTGCCACATTCACAAGCCACTTGCATCCAGTGGCTCCCTCCCTCCCACCTTCACCAAATTATTCTAAAATTTTAACTTATCAGCTGGAATTTAATTTTTAAATTGGAGTCTATACTTTTTGAAGTTGTTTAACAGATATTAATGAAAAGAGGAGGGTATTAAACCTTTAAAGGTAGGTAACTCAAAATTGGATGGAAATGTAATATTTATATAAATTGATTGTTGCTACATTCAACATGAGACACTTTAAATCAATTTGAGATCTGTTCCCTATATAATAACAAATACTGGAACACCAAAACATGTGTAACTGTAAGGGAACAATTCAAATTATAGAGTATGTTTCTAAAGTTCTGGTTTGCACTGTATGTTTTATCTTGGTATTAATTTATAATCAAATAAACTAGATGGTAAATATATCAACTGTTGTGAGACATATTTTCATAGCACAAACGAATGATGAATACGTTTATGAAAAGAAATATTAAAAAATGTTTGCAGCATGATATAACACAAATCACTTCCTAATTATTTGTTAATGTTGCTAGACAACTTATGATCATTTTTTGTGAGTACATCAAATAACTACTTACAGTTTGGAGGCAAGTATCTACACTTTACTTCCTACAATTCAATAGCCAAGGTCATATTGCCGCACAACTGTGTTCAATTGGAAAATCTTACGAAAGTGCACATAATATTATTTACGAGAGGGAGTGACATTAAATATTCACTTTTATTCAACTTTTGGAAAATATATAGAAGTGTGTCAAATTATTTTTTGTTTGCGGCATCTTAATGCATAGTTGAAAAAAGTTTAAAAGTTCCGCGCATCACTTTGAAACATTGTAACCATTATATATTTTCACATATATACATACCATTAAGACAACAGTTTAATAAATGTATACCACAAAACTATATTTTTTTATTTAATAAAACAATACTTACCGAAAAGATTTACGGTACAAGTTGTATTGTTGCCTCTGTCGAGAACGACAACACTCGTCGCTGCCATTTTCCAATTGACAGCGAAGCTAACTGACAAATTGACAAATTGAAATGCCAAACAATGAATTTTTTTAAGAACGTGCCTATAGAACTTATGAACTTACAGCCTATAAATATTGTATTAGACTTTTCGGGATATTTAACTAAAATCCTAAGTAGCTAAAGTAAACGGCTATGATTCAGAAATTTAGAAGTATGATATAAACATAATAATGTACTTAGAGTAGATTATTGTAACTTTTGCCTTTTTGTTTTCTTTGATGCATTAAAATTCTAATAATTTTAATATTTAATTTTGGAATGAATAAGTAGCCGAGTCATAGCTAGTGTTGCAATGGTATAAAAATAAGAATTATAAAATTGTTTCACTTTTAGAACCAATCAGAAACGGCCAACGCGAGTCGTGAGCCGGCTCACGTCAAAAGTGGCATCATTAATACGTGTAAAATATTTTTCGGGGTCCTTGTCCTGTCCAGAAACTGACTGTCCTCCAGCGTAGGAAGCTCACGAAGCAGACAAAATGTTGGGATCATTTAAGATAGTATTACTTCTAGGTTTAATTTATTTATGCAAGGCTGCAGAAGAAGATGTACTAGATCTTACAGATGCGGATTTTTCTAGTGCGATATCTCAACATGATACCGCTCTCGTCATGTTTTACGCTCCATGGTGAGTAACTGAAAGTTGAATAACCTTATTAACCGTTAAGTAGCTTTAGTGATTATCTTACATTTACTTATCGAGTTGTAATTCGATAGGTGCGGCCACTGTAAGCGATTGAAACCAGAGTACGCCGTTGCAGCCGGTATTTTAAAGAACGATGACCCACCGGTAGCACTAGCAAAAGTAGATTGTACCGAGGGTGGCAAGAGCACTTGTGAACAGTTCTCAGTATCGGGCTATCCAACCCTCAAGATCTTTAGAAAAGGTGAACTGTCTCAAGAGTACAATGGTCCCAGGGAATCAAGTAAGTTGATCATTTTTACTTTCATCACCTGTCTCCAATACACCTATTACTGTATTTTTAAATTTTCTATACTTATTTTCATTAACCAACCCATTCAACTGAAATAGTCTTGATTGTTTTGTTGGTGTAACAGCCTATGTATACATGTGAAAATAATAAAACTTTCAATGAAATCTTTTTCTTCAGAGCTGTCTGTTCACAAACTCAACAATATGTGTAACAACTCAAAATAGTATGAGCTCAATGAAAACTAGCAGGGGGTTTTGGGCCTCTTAAATAAATAATCAAGCTTTTAGATGCCAATTAGTAGGTAAGAGGGAGCATATTTGCTGAATGAGCCTGAGATCTTGTCCATCACAAATTAAGTCATGAGTGGTATGAAGTTTAAACAATTCAGGAAGAAACAATCTTCACAACTTCGAACTATTTGGATGTTTGAGCTTAGACTGAACTTTTTGAAAGTATATTTTTTACTTAAAATTTAGGATGATTCAGTACATTGGTCACAATACAATAAAATAAAATAAATATTTTTTTAGTACGGTGTAAACAATCGTATGACATGTGCAGAATTTTATGCAGAAAGGTTGCCCTCTTTACCTGAAACTTGCAAAACAGTGACAGCATAGCCTCAATTGTAAGATGGTGTCATGTGTGTGAGAACTACCTTACAGTCAGGTCTCCCGTACATCATGTCACTAGCTATTACAAATCTAATCTAATGAAATGTATTTCATCATCAAATTACATTTTTTTTTAATTCACAGATGGTATAGTGAAATATATGCGAGCCCAGGTTGGTCCCAGTTCAAAGGATCTCCTGACTGTTGCCAGTTTTGACGACATGCTTACTAAAGATGATGTTGTTGTTATTGGTTTCTTTGAAAAAGAAACAGACCTTAAAGGACAATTCCTGAAGACTGCTGACAAAATGCGCGAAGAGATCACCTTTGCACACTCTTCAGCTGAGAAAGTACTTAAAAAAGCTGGATATACGTAAGTTGTGATTTTAATATTAATAATATTCCACAGATTTACTTAAATAATACTCACCACCGTGATTGTATGGAAAGCCAACATGTATAAAAAATCTATTGTTAATTATAATAACAATAATAATGGTAAGCAGAAGTAGTGACCTGACAACAAGCCTTAAGGCTTTACCTTACCTCTACTGCCTAAAACTGGTTTACTTACATAGGTGTACCGGTACAATACACCAGCCGCTACAAATATCTAATTTCATTAGTAATGTTGTAGTGAGATGTAATCTATTATTTAATGTCAGAAATATATGATGAGTTTTTTTAACATGATAAGAGAGATAAGAGATGAGGAAGTTTGTTTATCACTGGTGGAATGAGTTTGTTGGGGCCCCTTGGGTTTTATTACTCAAGTAAGGGCAAAAGCCAAAGGATCAGACTATATTTGATTAGAATGTTCATTGAAATCTACACAATCGAAGGGTAGTATCATTTGCATTGTCCTGAATCAGCCAACCCCCCAATACTTATGCTCACATAGTGTTAAATGTGACAGCATCCTCTAACAACCAACTAGTAATACAACAATAGTAATAAAAAAAAGTGTAAACAGGATATGACTGTACTAACTGTAAAGAAATTAATTTATGTAAAATGACAAAGTACTGTTACAATAAGTGTCTCAGAATGACAAAGTACTGTTACAATAAGTGTCTCAGAATGACAAAATACTGTTACAATAAGTGTCTCAGAA
>JAFELO010000036.1:1360748-1393502 GCA_017140195.1 Eumaeus atala | reverse complement strand
TGACAAAGTACTGTTACAATAAGTATCTCAGAATGACAAAGTACTGTTACAATAAGTGTCTCAGAATGACAAAGTACTGTTACAATAAGTGTCTCAGAATGATTTCAAATGTAGTCTGATGATTGCAATAATTCTTACTGTAACTTTGCAACTCTATAACAAATATCCACAACTTCATTAAAATTATTTCAGGATATCTGAATGTTGTAAGTCAATTTATCATTTGTACATCTTTCCATGCACAATTTAGCGTTTTTTAGCACAAATTTTAATAGATGTATTCAGGGATATCTATTTAAATGTATTATCCTGTTGGATCATTGGGTAATTGTGTAACAGGAAATTTTATTTGACTAAAGGGATACTTTTTCATATTGAATATATGAAAAAAAATTGACGCGAAAGTAAATTATAATAATTAATATTAACATATAATGTATTATTTAATTATGATAACAAATGTAATATATCAAATTTCACCCACCACCATTCTGGTACCATTCCGTGGGCACCATTTCTGGTATCAAAACTGGCACATACAGCCAATCAAAATAGCTTGAAAGTTGGAGATCTAGATCAGTGAATCAACAAAATATTGTATTTATTTACATTCCTGTTGTTAAAGGATCAAAAAAAAATCCCTTCAAGTCATTTGCAATATTTTGCAGAAACAACAGAAAGCAATACACTTGAAATCATTTATAATTTCAAGTGTATTGCTTTCTGCTGTTTAACCTTTAAATTAGCTCTTACTCTTTTACAATTAACCAATCTATCCAAATTTCGTAGCTATTGGCACTACCAGGAAATCACAACTTGCATCAGCCTGCACCTGAACATGCTTATTACCACAAGAAATCCTTCAATAAGAATTTTATGTGTTAGTGTACTATTTTAACAATGTGTTTGATTGTCCACAGAGACAACATCGTCCTGTATCGCCCTAAACGTCTGCAAAATAAGTTTGAAGAGTCCTTCGTAGAGTACAAGGGCGAGCCTGAATCTCTCAAGGCCTTCATTAAAGAAAACTAGTAAGTATGATGTCAACACATCATATTTCCTGAGTCTTTATTTATTCATTTCAGAGTAATTTTATTTGTCCTAGACAGTCCTATATCCAGTTCATCTATCTTAGCAAATTTTCATAACATAAAATGTTGGTTAAACCTTAGTTTAATTGTGTAAACTAAAGACGATAACAATCAACGATTACCATTTTTCAGGAAATGACGAGTTTCACTTAATACTAATCATGTGTAATATCTTCTTTTGTAAATTCCTTTATAGCTTTCGGATAATTGTTTTAATATCTACTTCTAGCTTATTATTAGTAATATGAAAATAAAAATCTAATTTCATTATTTGTCCGATTTTGATGGAAATTAAAATAAATTATTTGCGATTTTTTCATTTTTTGCCGCTCGCACAGAAGTTGAAACCGATATTTTATTGTTCTTAGCCACGGCTTGGTTGGCATTCGTCAAAAGGAGAACATCAACGACTTCTCCAACCCCCTGATCGTGGCCTACTACGATGTGGACTACGTCAAGAACGCCAAGGGTACCAACTACTGGAGGAACCGCGTGCTCAAGGTGTGCCCATATCATTATAAGTTGAAACTAATCATCTTCGGCCTCTACCCATCCACTGAGCGAGTGGACGATTCCAGTCCTTATGTACATTAGTCATTTTGGTTTTTTATAATGATATACACAATTGGCACCATTCGAAGAAATTAATGCCGCCCGTAAAAAATCCCATAGCTAATTGCGTGCATGCATCCATGCAGAGGTCTAATTGCCTTTCTTTTTCTCATCCCTTAAAACAGCCGCCAGCTCGTAAGCGTGAAGTCCTACCAGTCCAGTTTGGCTGCATTAATGGCAACAAATGCTTGATACCCATTTATTATATAACATAGCGAAACCGAATGTAGCAGCCCGTCGTACCGGCCCATGTCGGCTGCAAAGTCCTTAACTCTCACTTTAGGCAAGCGAGAGGTAATTGAAAACTCTGTCCACGTACCGTAGGAGTAACGTTACTTCTCCACAGGTTGCCAAGGAGATGTCGGAGGTGACGTTCGCGATCAGCGACAAGGACGAGTTCACACACGAGCTGAACGACTACGGCGTGGAGTTCGCCAGGGGAGACAAGCCCGTGGTCGCCGGCAAGGACGCCGACGGGAACAAATTCGTTATGTCCGCTGACTTCAGGTAAGTCACAATCATATATCGAAAACCTCGAATTTTATATTGATACATAGTGCACTTTTTTAGTATATAATATAATATCTGTGGACTTATCATACCACATTAGTCTAGCCCTGTGCTAGGTACCGTAAAGGCTTGTGCTACAGGTACTAGATAAAGGAAATATATTTAAAATTCTTTATGAACTTTATTTTAGAAATACATTTATAGACATACATGACCTGGGCGGGATTCGAACCCGCGGCCGGACTAACCGCCACGTTACCAACTGTGCCAGCCGGTCGGTATGGAGTGATCAACGAGGAATCAGATCGTTTTGATGACCACCGACGTCTATGGACATCCGCATTATTGTTGTCATGCAGAGGCGTCGCCCTCCATCCAATGGGCCACCAGCTACTCACAAACCGCACGAAAAGCTACAATATAGCTGTCACTATATAGCGGTGTTATGTGAGCGAGAGGTGCCGTGCCAATCCCGCTGCAATGCAGCATGGCACTACCTCTTATTAATTAAATAATTATAATGTAATTTTTAACTGGTCCTATTCTGTTAACTGGTTGCAGTCATCAGTTCCCAATGGTCACTATAGTATACACCATAGAGATCAAAATCACAGTAAAAACTAAAAACTCTACAATCATTCCATAATAGTACGTAACGCACCAGTAAGGTTTATGGCTCGTGCGATAACACACAGAACAGTTAGTGGGACGACACTACTACAGCTATGTTCGTTTACGACTCTGAAAAATATGTAGGCGCTTGTAAAACCTGATAAATCTACATTGTACAGATGTTGAGAATTTACAAGGCCCGCTTTATGAAAAAATATAAGGAGTTACATCATGTGATACGGTATCGCTGAGCGTAACGTTCTACGCGTCTCTTGCGTACACTTTTATTCAAAATCATGTTGGGTCTTAAGGAGGAGACTAGTCGCGTGTCGGAATTGACACACTTTTTATTAAACTTTTTGAAAGTGACACAGCGATAAACTTGCATTGAATTTATAACGTGTTTACCAAACGGAGTTTTACAACATTATGGGACAATCGAGTATTCAGAGCCGTTCAGCGACTAACGATGCCCATAAACATCGGCTTATATCGCCAATGCATAAACTGTGTGTGCATTGGCGTTGCCCGTCTTTTCCCCTTCTGCCTAACGATCCACCTAAAACTCCCGAATCGGATGAAACACGACGCCATAATTATTATTTCCTGCCGGTATTGCGTGGCTAACCCACACAAGGAACTGTGGTTGCGTCCCCGGTCGTAGCGACTTATACGTCTGCAATGCAGAAATGGCAAAATCTCATACAAGAATGTTGTTAACAGCATTGAGAACCTGCTCGCATTCGCCAAGGATCTCGTTGACGGCAAGTTGGAACCGTTCATCAAGTCTGAGCCGGTGCCGGAGAGCAACGACGGGCCCGTGAAGGTGGCTGTCGGCAAGAACTTCAAGGAGCTGGTCACCGACAGCGGCCGCGACGCGCTCATCGAGTTCTACGCGCCCTGGTGCGGTCACTGCCAGAAACTGGCGCCCATCTGGGAGGAGTTGGGAGAGAAGGTACATTCTTATAAGGAACTAGTAGTGCGTCCCTGTTTCATAACAAAAAGTAATAAATTTTAATTTCAACCTTTTAAACATTACACGCTACCATGGGAAACAATTGACGGAATAACGTCTGTCGTGACAGTTCTTTATCAATAGTTTCTGTAGCTATATAAGGATTTATTTCGATGTTTCTTTCACGCGCTGGGTTACGCTATTGAAGTTTTCATAACGATTAAAACGTTTTAAATAATGTTATATAGTGGTATACAGAACATTTTCCAAAACGTTTTGTTCATCACATGAGGGATTCTAGGAGATGAAATATTTTTTCAAAATTGGTCCATTCCATGCAAATAAATACACGGCAGTCACCACAAGGTAAAATGTTACCAAAAACCATTGCCAATCTCTAGTGCAGTCTGGTAAAAACTAATAAACTGCTAATATCCTACAAAGGTAAATTAAAGTGTGAATGAGTGGAAAGCGACAGCATAGCTGGGTGCCTCACGATGTTGTTAAGTCTGCGGGAGCTGCCCCGCTGGTTGTCTGAAGCAGCCGCATCAGACCGGTGTCTGATGCGGCTGTAATGCAACAATGACACTTCCTTTTACAAATATGATATAGAGCTACGCAGATTTACTATTACCCAGTTACTCCTTCAAAGCCACTGACAGAAACTGAGCGAGAAATGTAAGATGTTATTGAGTAAAAGAAAACGGTCGATTTTCGCAACTACGGTTATTTTACGTGTAATATATTGTTTGAAGTTTTCATCATGGTTTTTTTGTTAACAGTTGAAGAATGAAGCAGTCGACATTGTCAAGATCGATGCCACAGCTAACGATTGGCCTAAATCCCTGTATGATGTGTCTGGCTTCCCTACCATCTACTGGAAACCCAAGGATTCTTCACAGAAACCCGTCAGATATAATGTAAGTCATATGTTAAATACTAGTATAGTATAACGATATCCATCTGTCTGGTGACGCACTACCGTTTGTTCCCACCGACAGTTATCACCTTCCTCTCTTAGTCAAATTTTATTCTACGAAGCATTCTAATAGCCTAAGCGATAATAAAATTACTCCGACAAACATTTTAAATGTTATATTGATAAAGCCCAGTTAAACTATATTAAGAATTTAAAACAAAATTTAAAAGAGTTACCGTCCAAGTTTGGTTATTTTTAGTCAGATGCGCACGGAACACGAGATCGATGGGAAAATAGTATCGGGTTATTAGGCTGCTAAGCAATCTTGACGTTGATTGGATAATCATGCTTAGAGCCCGATGTTATCGCTTGTTCTACGTGGATATCAATAGAGCATATTATATATAAATCAGACATACGAACATCCGTTAAGCGTCTCAAAGCTCTCTCCACAGTGGGGACGTTATCCTCCCTATCTGATTAAAGACTGCAACTCGGTATTGTTAGAAGATCGCCATCTTATTTACGATGTATCTCCTACTAATGGTAACTGTATGGAAAAAAGTCCCTAAGAGTGGTTGTAAATCTAGAATAGACAATCACCACCACCCTATCGCTATTATATCAGCCTTTGGAAATATTTGGAAGCTATCCTGAACACCTACATCACGGCGCAAGTGCGACCGTATTAATTTTACCGACTACTCGGCAAAAGCATTAGGTACAAAAGCAGGTTGACATCGTATATTTTGATTTCCAAAAAGTTTTTGACCAGGTCAACAACAAAGTATTTTGTACAAATTTTGGAAACTAGGCTTGACGCATAAGTCAGTGATTTTTTTTTTGCCGTTCTTTACCATGTCTTTGCCAGTTGTTTAACACGACGCATTCAATATATACAACTGGGCCGGTTTCGTTCAGACCCGTATTTTATACATTCTGGAGACAGTCAAGGTAGTATTTTTGGTCCTACCCAATTCCATATTATGAGCAATGACCTACCTGATGTACTTGCTAGTGCTTAGTGCCTAATGTTTGAGATTTAAAGTTATTTCTAACAATTGAGAATCACTCAGACTGCGAAGCCTTAAATAGTTACATTGAGAATTTACGCCAATGGAGTTCTAAAAATCAATTAACCTTTAATAATTAATAAATGCAAAATTATGGCTTACACTCGCTCTAGATCGCCTATAACGTTAACTAGAGTAGAAAATATTCGCGATTTAGGATTCCTTTTTGATTCATCATTAACCCTCAATGAACATATTAAAGTCGCTTGCCCATAAATCACTTGGATTTATTGAGACAAATGTCTAGGTTTCACAACAAATCACCTATTATGATTTTGTATAATGCATAGGTGCGCAGTATTTTAGAATATAATGATTATATGAAATCCGCACGAAAAAAAATGTATACACTACTTTTGGAACAAGTGCAATGTAAATTTGTCTGATATAGTTACTACAAACTGTATGGAAACTATCCCTATCTGTACCCTTCGCCATTTGTTACCGGTATGCTGGGGCTCGTCACCTTGCAGTTAAGGCGAAAGTGCGCTCTTAATAATAAATCAATAATGTTGTTAATACATAATGGAATTATTTTAATAAAATAGGATAAAATTGATTTATGAAATTTTTGATGTATAAACGATAGATAGTACTTTGATTTTCACTTACCATGATTCTAATGTGCAAATTTAATATAACTATTACTATAGTATATAAATATGTATACCTTATTTTACAGGGCGGACGCGCACTGGAAGATTTCCTCAAGTATGTGTCAGACCAAGCATCATCTGAGCTTAAGGGTTGGGACAGAAAGGGTAATGTGAAGGATGAATTGTAAATTGTGATACAAAAACGTTCCATAAAACAGATCTGTGAGTGGTTGATTGTATGCTTGATGTGCACAATATCTTACAAGTAGGTTCATTAAGTCTGAAGTTAATTACATACAAAAACAAATTGTTTTAATACTGCATGTGTCTTTTGTTTGTAAAAGAATTGCATATCTTAAATTGAATAATATTAATAGCTATGTAAATTAAAATAGAATTCACCCTTTATTTTTAGATGGAGTAATGTAATTTGATTGCTGTTTAAGTCGTTCTTACAAACCTAAATACAGTAATTTCGTAAGCATTTCTTTGTGGTATAATAAAATAGGGATTGATTATTTATAAAAATGTCTTTTATTTCTCCTGCCAAGATTACTAAGATTGCACACATTACAAATTCTGAAATAAATTTGTATGAAGCTACACATTGCAGAGGACACCAACAAAGTATCTATTCACTAGTACAGTAACTGGATTTAATAATGTGTACCTGGTGAAGAAGCTTTATCACCATTTAGCTTCTATTGTTGCACTGCTGGTCTCATACTCTCCAAGATGGACAATCTGCTGCCCGAAATTGATTAATAATAATTGTAATGTCTGTAGACAAGAATATCAAGAGCATACATCTCTCTTTTGCAGTACAGAAGTTGAAATAATATATATATTGCTCATAAGACATCAGTATTGAGGAACATAATCATTTTAAATGGGTAAATAAAACACCTAATATTGTTTACATAAGCTTATATTATAAATTTTCTTCCTTCCACCTCTCAATCCAATCAACTATAGTATTTACATTATTGTAAATGTTTTCTTCGGTCTCATTCCTAAGTTCAGTAATTATTTCTTGTTTATATGCTGACTGAGCTTCTTCTAACAGAGTCTCAAATATTTCACATTGGATATTGTCCTCCAACTTTTTACCTGTATATCCTCTAAAACAGTATAAATTATTTAGAAATCTTTGGATAGTTTCTCATATTTTCCTGGTTCCATATCTCAAAAGAAAATAATACATGTACCCTTATATGGGATCATTCTGTTGTATTTCTGTCAAGAAAACCTAAAGGGTATGTTGATGTAGGATCATGGAATTTGACAATGCATATAAAGGATAGCTCCGTTAAAGAAAGCATTACAAACTTATATTTGTACATTTCATATAAAGTGAGCAATTGGGAATACATCAATGCAGTCATCTGCAAAGCAGTTACGAGAAAAGTGTATGGGCGAGGAAAAGTCACCTTATCAGTTGATCTGAGTGTCTGTTTGCACTCCATGCAGAAGAACAAAATATTGGGACATAAGTTTTATGTAAAGTTTAAAATTATTACTAATCTGACTGAGCGTGTGGGAAATCACAGTATTAACTTACTAGTATATAAATAAGCAAGTAGATCACTAGCCTGCTTCCAATTATGAACAGTAAACATAATGTAATGTAGTTGGTGCACTTGTCTGAGTAGAACATAATGTGCCTAAAATATGTACAATTACAAATGTAATATTTTTTTTCATTATCAGCCATTATCGGTCCACTGCTGGACATAAGAATCTTTCAATGAATGCCAAGACAACCGATTTTCTGCTACTCGCATCCATCCTTGACCGGCTGTTGCATGGAGATTGTCTTCCCACCTGGCTAAAGGTCGACCAACACTTTGTTTTCCTAGGCGCGACCTCCACTCTAGAATATTACTGGCTCATCTGCCATCTGTTCTTCTGAGTGTGTGACCACTTCAATGAGCCTATTTGACACGTAATATTGGATACTTTAGCTCTCTGCCTTATGACTTCGTTAGAAATTCTGTTGGCTAGAGAAACACTCAACATAGCACAATATTTTATTAACTTTAATATATTTTACCTGGCTGCCAATCTATCGAACAATACTGTATTATTTGCGCGAATAACAAACACTCCATCAAACCATCTTTCTGGAAAGAGTTCACTTCCATGATAGTCAACAATATTGCCACCTTTTTTCATCATACCTTCCATGATGTCTAGTAACTGGAAATACAGATGTTTGTGAGTATTTAGTTCTTTTGTCAATTTAATGAAACATTGTGAATAATATATACCTGAATTCCAAAGTTTCTCTAATTTCTCTTTCACTAGCAACATTTTTTCACTTGTAATTAAATTAAAATTTCTAGTTAGGTAATAATATTGAATTATAGAAGCCAAAGCCAAAGCCAAAGCCACAAGTGAGATGAAATTATTAATTATTATGTTGTTAGTGTACTGAAATTGGTTTTACAGCTGAAACCTGCTATTTAGAGTAAGATGCAACACATGTTCATATTTAGACATTGTATTCCATCTCTATATTAATTTCATCTTCTACTCGATATCTATATATTAAGTTTACACTAGATTTCATTATTTATAACATTTCTACTTCTTAATTTATGTGTAAATTTCTAATTCTAGGACTTTTTTCATTAGGTTAAGTCTAGTAAGAGGTAATGTCATGTAGCATTGCAACTGAATTGGGCCATCACAACCAGGAAGGTACCTCTCGCTCTCATGACACTGCTATAAAGTGACAGCTGTTATGTCACCTTTCGAATGGTTTGTGTGTAGCTGGTGGCCCATTGGAGGGGAGGAGGAAAGGAAGTCAACACATCTGTATGACAAATGATAGCTTTCACTACACAATTACGGACACGATCGGCGAGTTATGTGCCATATTTTTCTGTATTGCATGTTTTAACATCTATAAAATACCTTGTCTTCATTTAAAAAGGGGCACTCGTATTGTGAATCATATTCTTCCAAGCAATTGTGTTCCTCAGCTAACTTTGAAACATCTCTCCATGTAAAATTTGTTCTCTCAGCCAAGAGTCTACTTATTGTTGACTTGCCTACCCCTGGAGTTCCTAAATGATTTAATTTGTTATATACATTAAAACATTATATTATAATAAACCATAGTTGTTGCAGTTTTGAAATTTATTCTTTACCTGTTATTAAGATATTTGGTAAAAGTCGTCTAGGATGCTCCATGCCTACTGACATGCATGTACTGATTTTCTTTCTATTATGGCTCTGACTGCATTAATATAATAATCAGTGTAATGTTATCTTTAAACAATAATAAGATACAAAATTACTTTATCAGTCCAAGGGAAAAATATTGTCTGTATAAGGAAGTGAATGGATGTTGAATAATTATTAATAATTGTTTCATAAAATGAACATAATACACATATTCACGTGGGATTTGACATTTAACGTCAGCGCTCGAGTGTTGCACGAGTGAAGATTAAAAATCAAGAAATACGACAGTTCAAATGGAATATACCGGTCTTAGATCATTTAATATATGATAAGCCTTTTTAACGCGTTCTTCTCCGCCGAGGTATGATGTAATTAGAATGCGGTCGACTTCCTGCGTTGACAAGAAGTCCGGACATGCCTTGGAATTACTGGCATCCAATGTCTTCTCTTCTGCGTCTTCATTGAACAGAGGACATATTCAGGGAAAATGCGTCTGATAATTCCTGTGTGGGTTTAAATATCTGCGACTCTGGATATTCCATCCTTTCCTGGTTTGGTGGAAATAATTCGTCCTAAGCTCCACTTCAATGACGACCATTATGTTAGGTTAAAGATCAGACCTATGGTGCTTCTATTTGGTCTGATTTGCAACTCGGATATATACTCTTTGCTCCAACGCTTCCAGAAATGTTGCTTCATTTGCTCCAGCAGTTGATAGCGGTTCAGCCGGTGGATAGGAACCTCAGCCAATGGTTCTGCTGCAGGCGCTGTTATGGTACGTCGAACCAGAAAATGAGCAGGACTTAGTGGTAGCCAGTCAGTGGGATTGGTAGGCAAGGGACTGATAGGTCGGGAATTCAGTATGGCTTCAACCTGTGAGGGTACTGTGGTATACTTTTCAAAAGTAAGGCGTGCGTTTCCAGTCATAATTTTTTACCTAATTTTGAGTGAAGACAGTTAACTATTTTAGTGATGTCGATGAAAAATTATTTTCATGATATAGTTTGTTTGTTTAAACCGAAATTCAGGAAGAGTTCTGTTTAAACAATATCGTTTGTCATAAATCTAAACACACCGTGTGTTTATTTGTAATTATAACATTTTTAATTGACTTACTGAGTAAAGTAATGTTTTTGGCGCTTACGCATGTAATGATTTTATACAGGCTGTTACGATATGGCGAAATACTACAGTATTATAAAGCAAACTTCTTTGTCGAAACAACATCAAAGTCGCGAAAATCTGTTCCAAATATTTTGCGAAATTTCAATGTCGGTCCCATAGAGATATTTGATCATATCAACGTCTTCAAAAATAAAGACATAAATGGCTGAATAATTAGTTTATCAGTTATCAAATTTAAATTGATTGTTTATTTCTACTTTTTAATTTTTCAGATTTTCATAAAAATCCTTAAGCAAGACGATGGGAATTAAAAATTGTAACCAATTAGGATACCTAACTATGATATATTCATTTCAGTCTGATTATTGAAATGACAAGATTTCAGCTTAAGAATTGCATAACAAAGTTCTTAATCGACCTACAGTATGAAGAAACAGAAGAATTAATATTTACATAAAACACACACACACGCACACGGACGCACGCACGCACGCACGCAATTTTCCATTTTTGTATTGTTATATCCTATAAGTTTTTAAGGAGGAGCGGGGTACCCAGTAATACGGACCACCAACCTAGTACAGGGGCCTTTGCTATTAGTATGTAAGCAATTTTTGTTACAGAATAAAACATTTATCATTTTCATTTTCATAGTAATCTATCTAAACATATTTTTTTGACTTGATTCTACTGTAGTTACATTATTTTAAACGTTATATATAATATTGTTTTTGAAATATTTATAAATTTGAAATTATACAATGAGAGTTTCTGTAGTTGCAAATACAAGCCAGTCCAAAATGTCTCCGTCATCATCATCATCATCAGCCGGACGACGTCCCCTGCTGGAAATAGGCCTCCCCCACAGCGCCACAGGTCACGGTCACGAACCACTTACATCCAGCGGCTCCCCGCCGCTTTAACCAAGTCGTCTTCCAGTGCGGGGCCGCCACTCGAGAACCTTTCTTCCCCAACGGTTACCGGTTGATGTTTCGGTTTCGGTCGTAGTTTCGGCTGGCTTGCCACCGAATCCGAAACTTGTTTTTTTTGCCGAAACTCGACCGAAACCGAAACCGGATCTGCGGTTGGACACAAACTTAGAGGGAACTATTTTTGAGAAGAATCAAAGACCATATAAACCAGTTATCACGTCGATTATATATTGCATTCAGAGTTATTTTACTTTATAGCGCCAGAACCTAAGTTCTGTCTTCTGCAGTATGGATGGCGTCGCAAATAATGGAATTGAGTGAGTACTGAGCTAATTTGTGCAGACCAGCGCATGGGGCTCCGTGCCCTGGACCCTTTACCTTCTTCCTTATCCGTGACCAGCAACTTTTCAAAATTGTCACTGCTCCTTCAATCTACGTCAAATAATCTGAAGAACTCGAGAATCCTGCGGAGACATACATAGAAAGCCTGATCTTGATGTGCAGATCCTAAAGTATGGATGCATTGGTGCGATGTGCCGTCCACGGAACGGCAACATATTTCTCCAGCACTACAATACAAATGGATCTATGCGGATACGATCAGCCTTTTTCATAGTCCATGTCTACGCCGCGTACAACAATATGAAGAACACCAGACTTTCTTTTACTCCAAGTTCTGCGGGTAAGTCGAAAGCCGCCGATGTTACTCATGAAATCTTCGGTGTTCGTACGGTTTGTGACTAGCTCTTTGGAGGAAGGAAGGGAAGTAAGGCAACGCATTGGCATAGCAATTGTGTGGCTGTTCCTGGGTGTTGGTAGTCGTAGAAAGGCCCCGTTTGCTCGTTTGCTCCCCTATACTTAACAGAATGCCCATTGACAACAAAAGTCTTGTTTAGCCAACCTAGTAAAGAGAGGTAAAATACCTTAGAGATAATATAGGTCAAGTGGGAAGGCCAGCTAAAACGCTACTCTATAGTCGAAAAGTCGAAAGAGACAGCACATGTAGTACACTCCCTGTCTCTATTTTTTCCCTCATCCTCTTAATAAATGAGATTAAATTAAGAAAGACAGTACCAAATCTAATCTCCCTTCTCTATTCTACAGGACGGCTAGTCGCAGTCATATAACTGTCTATGACATTCATTCTCTATTTATATTATATATATATGGTTATGTGACTGCGAATGGCCGTCTTGGTTAATAGAGATGGAAGGCAAGAATGTATTACTATCTTTGCCTGTCTCGTCTCGCATTCATATTGCGAAGAAAATTAATTAGCATAACTTTTCGTATATTGTTTAAGCTTTCAAGCAAGAGAAAGAGGTACGAGAGAGGTTTCTCTCATAGCCATATATTCATAAATCCATATCCATTCATTCACATATTATCTCTCATAGTCCGGTTACGTATAAACTAAGAAGTTTTCTTCGGTCATGTGGTCTAAAGCTCAGTCTTTTTGAATTATTTTGTGTCTACAATTTAATTATATATTTTTTTTAAATATACTCACAATATAACCTTTACGCATTGAATTCCGGTCCGCAGCCTCGGAACTGGAGAATATTACCCGCCACTGCCTACAGTTACGAGATTTCTCTGTTAAAGCTGCAGATGAATAGCCATAGTACACCTGCGTGTTAATACATTATAGAATTTAGTACGAGAGAGGGTCAATAAATGCGTGACTTTTTAAATAAAACAAAGGCTTATAATAGATAAAAAGTAATTTTATTTTTCAACACATATCCTTTGAGGTCTATACACCTCGTCCAACTTATCTCCAATTTTGTATAACTACCAAAAAATAATATATCTCGAGGTTTTCAAAATATGTACTTGTTTGTGACATGATTTCATAGTTGGTATAAAATCCGCCAAGCCATTTCTTAAGGTTCGGAAACAAGAAATAGTTACTCGGGGCTAAATCTAAATAATAGACGGATGAAGGAGCAATTCATAGCGTAATTCATGAAATTTCGCTATGGAAACAACGCACGTATGAACTCTTGCACTGTCTTGATGAAAAAGAACTTATCTTGGCTAAATGCGGTCGTTTTTTCATTAAATCCTCATTAAATCGGTCCAATAAGTTGATGCAACATTTGCCATTGATTGTTCTTCCCTTCTGAAGGTAGTCCATTTGTATTACACCGCGTGCATCGTAGAAAACAGTAGCCATGACTTTACGGGCTGACAGACCCACTTTGGCCTTCTTCGGCGATGATTCACCTGGAAAAACCCACTGTTTTGACTGCTGCTTGGTTTCTGGCGTGTTGTGGTATATCCTGTAAGCTCATCTTTATTGCGGTGGAACAATGCCAAACATTCGATCGAACTTGTCATACGACTGTTTAAGAACGAAGGCGAGAAATTAAAAAAGTCATGCAATTACTGACTCGCTTTCGTACTATGGCTTCGTTGGATTATTAAGAAGCGCTGTGAACATTAATATTAATTATATTTACTTATACATGTTGCATAAAATATAAATGCATCTACTTTATTATGCATCAGAAATCTGATGCAAATATAACCATGATAACACATTCGTCAGATGTTAAATATAACGTTAATGGCGTTCCACAAGCCAGTGTACTTGGCCCAGTATTATTTCTTCTTTATATAAGTGAAATTATTAATAGTGTATATCATATGCTGATGATGTATCAATTATTGTGACATGTGATTATTGACCATGAAAAGGACATTAATAATACAATTGACATAAATAATTCAAAAATTAACTGAGATAAATCTAAATATATACAATTTAATAAATGTAATAACAATAAATATAATCTTAACTGTACCAAAAATATGCTCAGCAGCACATTCAACATTTGTGAATGCTCTGAAACAAATAAAAAACAGCATTTTTGTCCTCCCGGTCATATATAGAGTCAATTCTACGGTATGGGCTTATAACGTGGGGCAACAGTACCGAGTATAATGATATAGCATTTACTGCACAAAAAATGTATTAGGGCAATATGTGGCCTCAAACCGGATGAACTGAATTTATTAAATATTAAAATGTTTCAATTAAAGTTATACAATTGGTTAAATGAAAAAAGTTTTTATAATACTAAGACATTGCACAATTTCTAGATTATTTAAAATGTTTGCATGCCATCTGTAATGTAGCAAAACACGTCGTCAAAACTCTATTGTATGTAACCATGTTTTATGCCAATAAATATTATGATTATGTTTACCTGTTCCTGCCATAAACAACATTTATTATTTTTACAGTGTGTGGTGTGTAGTTTAATACACAAATATAAAACAATTAAAATATAAAAAGGTTATTCGAAGTGGTCTCCATTGGCTGCAATACGGTCATTTTAACGTTCAGGCCAGTTATCAATAGAATCACGTACTCTTTCCACGGGGAAATCGTTCACTGCCAATCGTATTGATTGTTTCTGGGACTCCAATTATCATGGCGTTTAGAGCAAGCTGTACTTCCTTAAACTAACCATAAACCATAATCTAGCGGTTTAAGGTCGGGACTAGATGAAGTGTGGTCATCAGCTCTGGTATCTTGATACACTTGTGCCGATTGTCACACCTTCATAGCCAACACCCCACCAAACCATTACTGAAGTCGGATAATGCCCATGTTACATTTTCGACGTCTAATTTGGAAGCTTCCTTAGAGCTCTGAGCATAAATATGGTCAATAAGCAAATCCCAAGTCATCTCTTAAAATACGCGACTAGGTTGTAGGTGCCATCTTCATTTCCAGAGATAAAATCTTTTGCTATGGGACAGGATCTCTACGAATTCTTTCCCTTACTGCATTGACCATCTTTATCGTACCAACACTATGTGGTTTTCTTTATCACCCCACTCTATTTTAATATCCCAAAATATTGGCGCAACAATGAACAATCGCATAAAAATGATAGGTTCGAAATTCAGGCCAGACTAAATATAAAACATAAGAACCTAATAAAAAAATATTTGTCGGTGTCACTTTATGGTTTCAATTATCAGACGTGAGTAGCCTCGAAAACTAACTATGGAGGAGAAGAAAAGAACGAAAAATAAATTACTAAAGACGAGGAGGCATTGTCATTCGAGCTTAGCCTGTTCGTAAGCACGAATCTTAAAACAAAAGACAAACGCGAGTCGTCTCACATCAGCTTTTTTTTTACACATTGTTGACTTTGACACTTGTCTGCTGTGGTATTTTGCATAATGTCAATAATACATTGATCATGTAATAATTGTATATACTAAACTTAAAATATTGTATATAAATAAATAAGTATCATGAGAATACCCAGACCCAGAGGAATTACGAGGGGACAAATAGTTTTTGTAACAGTGATAGGTGTTTTCAGCGGAGTCTATATTTGGAAACCTTTACTAATTGAAAAATATCCTAACCTATCTAAGAAGACAAAGTTAGACAAAACAGAAAATTCAATATCTCAATAAACATGGGTGCGTTAAAAGAATTCCTTAACACATCTACACCGATGGTGAAAATGTTTATGGCTGTAGGAATAACTACTGCACTTTTTGTTGGCCATAGATGGCTTTATGAACCTTACGCCCGTAGACAGAGATACCAGCGCGCAGAACAGTGGGCTCGAATGATAATAGAAAAGGAAGAAAGTGAATCTAATGACCACAGATAGATTACTGTGAGAATTTTAGTTTGAAGTTTATTAAATTTTAGTTGTTACACATGATGTCTTTAATTTTTATAATTAGATCCCCATATTAAGAATCAAACATTCTATTAAATTTATAATTATTTAATTTCGGATTGTGACGTAAAATAAACAGTATTTATTAAAAGTAATTAAACATTTAAAATATTGTGTATTACAAAACAAAGAATTGTCTTTAATTTCAATATTAATTAATAATAATATTATTCATAATATATAAGCTGTTGGTAGACTTTTAATTCAAGCAAGTTAAAATTAAAACTTCATCATTATTATTCATTAATTAGACTACAATGTAAATTATAAAAGAAGATTACATTGGCTTGACTTTGCTATGGCTATTTATATATTTTGATTATTTTAATGATGAATAATATGATGGCTTACATTTTTTTACCTAAAATTTGAATGTTACACATTAAAATTTTCAAAATAATGTGATTTTACACATTAAATATTGAATTTCTTCACTTTTATTGAAGAGTGATTAAGTAGAAATGAATAACTACATACATTGTAATACAATGATTCTGTTTAGAGATTTATAAAACAGAGATTGTATGCAATACAAAAATGTTAAAGGGATGCAGATTTTGAGGAATAGTGGTAGTTTCTGTCTATATGAAATGCAAAATGAAAATGGTTGTCAAAATGAATAACTGAACTGTTAAAGATTATGTAAGAGTAACAAAGTGCTGTTTTACAAAGTGTTTGTTATATGGAAACTATAATTATGAGCTCTCTTTTTAGCAGTCCTTGATCCTTGATGGTCACATGTCATATTGTAAATGAGAGCATGTTTCACTGAAATCATGGCCCATGTTTGTTTGCCTTTGTTATCAACAATCAGTTTGTTGGCTACCCCTACTCTACCAGTCAATACCAAAATACACCATACCTCTTAAGATACCCAGTAAGAACTTTTGTTGGTACCTGTGCTCAATACAGACAAAGATACTCAATACCACAAAGATAAAATCGGTAGGTTATTGACTTTCTATAAAAAAATATTCAAAATGTGATTAAAGCTCAGATTGCTCATTTCCCAACATTAATAAATATTGACTATTCAAAATAAGGATTGCCAGTTCCACAAAATATAAGATAGAAGATTATATACCTACGGGCTCCCACTCAAATGGGAGCCCTACATCCTGCATCAGTCAATGCACTAATTGTACAATGTTAATATTTATGTAGGTAGAAATGTAATGAATAGATTATGACCTAAACGGAAGACACTTAGAATGCTTTTGAAATTTATGTATCTGTCGTAATCAGATAATAACTATTTATGACATCTATGACGTTCATTAAGTATTGTGAAAGTAAAATATACACAAAAGGTTTACTGCAAATTTATAGAAATACATAATCATAGTCTTCATCCAGCATTTTTTTTGGCTCCTCTGAGACTTAACACCGACACATAAAGGACTTCCGCGCCTAATTTGTTGTTAGTAATACTTAAGTTGGGAACCTACCTACTCCCAACCATGGTTCAAGCCTTGTCGTGGTGGTGGGGCTCAGCCTGGGGTGATCTGACATCTTGGGCGAAGCTAATTGAACCGAGGAGGTGTATGCTCTTTGTACCCCTCTTAAAAGAAGAGGGGATTAAAGAGCAGGAGGAGGAGGCGCTCTTTGTACCTCTCTTATAAGTGGGGACAAAAGAGAAAAAAACAATGAGGCGGCGCTATTGCGCACGGGGCAGGGGCGAGGATGGGAACCTCCCCCCATTGCACTGTCCCAAAGTTGGTGGGCTTGACCTGTGGTGCGGACAACACCGTCTGTGGAGGAGGCGTCGGTTCCTTAGAGGGCTGACTAGCCGTCGAGGTGCCCTGATGATTGCTATTCCGGGGCACCTCACCAAAGGCGGCACTGATGGCAATCGCGGTGGTTTTTGTGGGTATTCGGTACTATAACGTGCCGTGAGCCCCAAACACCACTGCACCCCACACAGGGCGTTGCGTTTCCCCGCGTCAACAAAAAAAAAGCTACCTACCTACTGCTTGATTTACTTTGCCGTTATTAACTCACAATCCATAAATAATAGTTACATACTGAAACAAAAACTGTCCAATCAAATCAATCGCTTCTCTATTGCTAAGCTTTTTTGACGACAGTATAAACTATGAGTAGATAGGTACTACCGGTATCAGCCCTACCCCTGGACGCAACTCCAGTGGGTATCAAACACCTAGGTAATATACCTGTCGGAGATATGTATATAGTTTCTGCTTAGCAGCTGAATTGGTAAACACGACCGTACGCGATTGCATAACGGCGTGAAGTGTTGACGCTTAAGGACTCGTTTCTGATACTAGACAACGGAAAATATTTTAAATTTAGCAGTTATTTAATTTGAAAGATTTCTATTATAAACATTCTGCACATTCTGGGCCGGGATGATTCTAACCCGCAACTGTTGACGTAATACGGGGAAACACGAACGTGGCTAAACTGTCACGTTATCACCTGAGTCTGTAGTAGAGATGTCATTGGATAGATTTCACTACCTAGTAGTTAGCAAGTGCTGGCACATCCTCACAAACAGGATACAGCCTCAAAATTATAGCTTTGCTATCGCTTTTCGTATGGTTTGTGAGCAGCCAGCCAGTGGAACATGGGGCGTCGGTAGCCTGTGGCTCACTTTTCGTAAGTTTACCTATGCTAAAAAGTGTTGTGATAAATAATAGAAATAAACATAAATAAAACAATTTACTATGGAGGCTACCTTTATTCTATGAATTTACATTTGTAGTTTGTAGTAACAAAATATCTCAGATATATTTATAAACTTATAAATTATAAAATAGTGTTTACAGTAAAAGCCATGTAAAAAATATAGAAAAGGAATGAGTTTGTAGCCCTTCTTTCCTCCTGAACACCTTTCGGTGTATAAAGTATCGCAGTTTAATGTAGAACTGGGCTATTAACAGTGCTAGCTACTTCTTGCCTCCCTTGCCGGCTTTCTCGGCTGCTTTGGTGACCTTGCCACCACCAGCTTCCTTGAAGTTCACAGACTTGATAACACCAACAGCAACAGTCTGTCTCATATCACGGACAGCGAAACGTCCTAGAGGTGGGAACTCTTGGAAAGATTCCACACACAGTGGCTTGGAAGGTACTAGGTTGACAATAGCAGCATCACCAGACTTGATAGATTTAGGGTTATCTTCAGTGGATTTACCAGAACGACGGTCTACCTTCTCTTTGATTTCTGCGAATTTGCAGGCAATGTGAGCTGTGTGACAATCCAAGACAGGTGTGTAACCATTTGAAATTTGACCAGGGTGGTTGAGTACAATGACTTGTGCGGTGAAGTCAGCAGCACCCTTAGGTGGGTTGTTCTTGGAGTCTCCAGCAACATATCCACGACGCAATTCCTTAACTGAGACGTTCTTTACATTGAAACCAACATTGTCTCCGGGCACTGCCTCCTGAAGAGCTTCGTGGTGCATCTCAACGGACTTAACTTCAGTGGTGATGTTAGCTGGGGCGAATACAACAATGGTACCAGGCTTGAGGACACCAGTTTCTACTCTGCCTACTGGCACCGTTCCAATACCACCGATTTTGTATACGTCCTGAAGGGGAAGACGCAGGGCCTTGTCTGTAGGACGTGCTGGGGGTAAGATGGCGTCCAAAGCTTCGATCAAACATTTGCCCTCAGCCTTACCTTCTTTACGCTCCACTTGCCATCCCTTGAACCAGGGCATTTTAGTGGAAGCCTCCAACATGTTGTCTCCATGCCAACCAGAAATGGGTACGAAAGCAACAGCAGCTGGGTTGTAACCGATCTTCTTGATGTAGGAGGACACTTCCTTCTTGATTTCCTCGAAACGGCCTTCATTGTAGGGTGGTTCGGTGGAGTCCATTTTGTTAACTCCTACAATCAGTTGCTTGACACCGAGGGTGAAAGCAAGCAGAGCATGCTCGCGGGTTTGGCCGTTCTTTGAGATACCGGCTTCGAACTCGCCAGTACCGGCGGCAACGATCAGTACAGCGCAATCGGCTTGAGATGTTCCCGTGATCATGTTCTTGATGAAATCTCTATGTCCGGGAGCGTCAATGATGGTGACATAGTATTTAGCTGTCTCGAACTTCCAAAGAGCGATGTCGATTGTGATACCACGTTCACGCTCAGCCTTAAGTTTGTCCAACACCCAAGCATATTTGAAGGATCCCTTACCCATTTCCTGGGCTTCCTTCTCGAACTTCTCGATGGTACGTTTGTCGATACCACCGCATTTGTAGATCAAGTGACCAGTGGTGGTAGATTTGCCAGAGTCGACGTGTCCAATGACGACAATGTTAATATGAATCTTTTCCTTGCCCATTTTAGGTTAATCTGGAAAAAAAAAACGAAAATACCTATTAACAGCTAAATAATAACTATCTAAACTATTTGGGAGCGAAGATGCACTTCCACAAGGTCGACCTCTTGCATGAATACTTGGCCGGCAATATGGCGGCCGCATGGCCGCCTCGCCCTATCTTGACACTTCACAATGGATGCCGGCCATTACTAAATACATAAATCAACCTGATAGTGCACATAATTTCTGAAATAAAACGCACTTTATTGTTAAAGACAAATGAGCGCACATGCCACATCTAATGAATTGTTAACCACGTGGTGACATGTGCCGGTCAATTCACTGGTGATGACGCGTAAGCAAGGTATTCTATTTGAAATTCGAAGAATCATAAGTTTAAAACTTTAAAACTACGATCAATCCATACATCATAAAACCACAAGGTTAAAATTGGTGGTAAGTAGGCACTGGTCGGCATGAACTTTTATCAGAAATTACACCGCATATATTTAATACAACCTACAAAGCAAAATTTATCGGTAAAATGAAAAACTAGGTAAACAATCTACAATTTAAAACACATATAAAACAAATTGAAAGGGAGAACGCACTTGTGGATATCACTGCACTTATTAACTTCTTCAGTATCGAACACTCACCACGGATAGCGCGTTATATCCGAGAAAGACTCCAACAGAATGGACGAGAAATGGATTTTCTTTCGCCTGGAAGGAAAGGATTTTAGTCACTTCCGGTGTTACCATATGAACACAAAATAACCCTTCTTTTTTTTGTCTGTTGTTTTATTTTACGAAATATTGATTGTAGCCGCAACCCAAATATTTAATAAAACGGCAATAAAAGTAAGAAATAGAATAAGACCAACTGAAAAATAAAATTATTGAAGTATTTTATAATCCCGACGTTTCGTACATATAATTCTAATCAGTATAATCTATTGATGTCTCAAGTTTACGCGAATGTTCGTCGTTACAATAAAACTACTTTTACAGATTTTATGGCGGTTTATTTAATTATTTATCTAGCCCGACATTTAAGAAGCTTTACAGCAAGCATGGTCACGGGTGAACTGAGATGACAGATGTCTTGATGCACCAAGTTTTTAAAAGTACCCGAAGAATTATAATTTTTATTGTTCCAATTAACGCAAACAGTACTTATTATATCTTGCTGTCTTGAGGTGTTATGTTTACTTTTTGATTTGATTATGTTCACCACTGGGTCCCAAGCAGAGGGAAGAACCTAGCCATGTTCTCTATTGAAATTTGGATGTTTTTTTTAATTTCAATAGCCTCACGGATCGTCCTTGGAAGTAATCGGTGTTCCCTAGTGAGGATTTCAGCTATATCAAGTAAAATCTTTTTGTTTTGTCTATTTTATAAATACAAGTTAGATTTTCCTTTAGATTCTTCTTCTGACCTCTCGAGCTAAAAATTATCACTACAACATATATTAAGACCGTTATTTTTTTGCACATATCACATACGAGCTGTCGAAGTCTTTCAAAAGATAAATTATATAAGCGATAGTTACCTTTCCGGTCGTTCTAGTCATTACAGTACACTGTGATAAGTACATCATCCTGAAAATTCTCCAAGGATTTGCAAACCTCGGTATTTGGTATGATTTTCAGTATGATATGATACATTTCGGTCTTGCGCAAGTCAACAACTCGATTGGTTTATCGCAAATTCTTTCAGACTCAAGGATTTGTCGTATTGAGATATTTCGATACGATCATAAGCTTAGATCATTTAAATTATAGCCCTTACTTTGAGTGTAATCAGAGCAAAAATATTTTTTATTTTTTACGAATTTCCATCTAACTTTGAGCTGGCACTTTGCTCCAAAAACAAAACATTTAACCAACACAGCTTAACGTTAGAGGAGCATGCATGTTTTTATTTCATATATATTATAAAATTATTGTGAATTATATTAATATACAACTGCTTATTTTGCTAATGGTTACGAGCATTAGCCCTTAATCAAATTATGAATTATCTATTAATTATTCGAGACACATTTAAAATATTGTCAGTAATCTACTCGATAAATAATGGTCCATTGAAAGGGAGGAAGAAAGAAGGAAAACGCATATGCATGGCAATAACGCGGATATCTATCGGCGTCAATAGGTGTCTAAGGGATACAGTTACTCGTTTGCCCGCCTATACGCGCGATATGGAACTTTGTTTATGGAGCGCACTGAGCAAATGATTATAATTCACATGTCATAAATCACTTTACTAGTATACGTAATGTTATTAATGCACAAGTAACGTAAACAGTAAAAATCATTGCCAGTGAAACTTCATTACTCACTTTAACAGCATACGTAAATTGCAATAACACTCATGTAACCTAAAAAATCTTTGCCAGTGAAGTTTCTCAAGTGAAATCAGGGCTATTTTTTAAATTTAAAATTTAATTTTATTATCAACCATTCCCATGCCTAATGGAAAGAAACCAGACCAGCTGTTATTGTATGAAAGGATAAGACAGATACCTACCAAATTTTTTTTTCGGATTACATTTGTGTGATTAACTTACAGTTCCACAATATAATGTATACATGTAGTATACACAAATAGTACATAATATTTTACAAGTACTATTTATTATAATAAATTCTTATTTGTCTACCAATATATATTTATTTAGTATGCACCTCTAGTGTATATAGAATTATTTTATCATAATGTATGTATGAAAAATGTATTTATTTGTATTTATTACAATTATATAATATGTATTATATATGTCAATGTAGTGCCTACGGAATATGACTTTATTATGTTTTGAATATGGTTATTAATTGTAAACGTCTTTTTGTTTTAGCCATCTTTTGCCAAGATTATTCTTTCGAACAATAGAAGGTTACCTGGAAGATATTGCTACTTAAGCAATAAGGTCGCCTTTTGTGTACTTTTAAAGAATCTGTGTGTTGTTAAATTAGTTTTCTGTCTTATATGTATTTTTGTGCACAATAAAGAATCATTCATTCATAGTGTTAACAAATTCCAAAACATTTAAATTTGGCATTCGGTTGAAAATCTAGTTAAACAAGTATGCGAGTATTTGTTTTTAGTAAATAATCATACATATTACCTTTTTCTTAACTATAGGAGTGGAGAACGCTTCTTTCTTAATCAATTGACTAAAGAATATGCTCCGGCACCATATGCAATCTAAGGTTTACAATCTCTACATATTTCTTGGATGTTAGTTACAACTCGTTAGATTTGTCTGTTCCGCTTTCGACCCCAAGCCTAGTCTCTACACCATAACTTTCGCCGTTAAGTTAAAATAATTATAGATATATGTGCACACACCGTCACGAGAAAACCGACACCCTGAAGATTGGCAACATTTTAATTTTTCACAAAGGTTACTATAGTGCATTTAGGTTACTATAATAAAACTTTCAATGTATTAATAAATAGATAAAAGTTTATCTATTCTATCTATCGTTTTTGTCGTTTTTTGTATGAAAGATAGAATTAAAAAAAAATATCTTGTAGCGCCAAAGAAGTATAACTTCAAACGCGTGCACACATACACTTTTTTATTTTGTATTAATTATATACTTATTACTTTACATCATTGCTAAACGACCATGATGATGATGGATCAGTACAATATTAACACTTAGAAAGTGACGTCTTTCGTTATTTTTTAACGTTTTCGTACACGATTTCTTACATTATTAAAATCTTTACCTCATTATTATTGTATTATCACACTATGTCTCGTATATGTGATTATTCACGATCATAAATGTTTAAAATCAATACCTTAAATGAAATATCTCCACTAATACAAATAGATTATTAAATCGGCAATACTGAAGTGTTGTCATTATCTAAATATTTCAATCGTCACATCCTGTAATAAAATATTTCATTGCATTAGGTATTTTAAAGGTGGCAAGTATTTTCCTTACATTCATTATTTATAATATTGGTTGTAAAAATAAATATATTTTGTTCATATTGTAATTATTATATTATAAATAGTAAAATATTTTTTTATATGCACTATTAATTTTAAATAAAAATTGTCAGAAAGAAGTTAAATTGATTGACAAATTCAAGTGTTCACTGTTAGTCTACAAACTTCAAGTTGTAAATTGTCAATGGGCTTTGGCATTTACAATTTACCAAAAAAAAAAAAAAATTAACAGTAAAAATTATTATGTAGCCCTTGGAAATGAGATAAAATATTTTAATTACAAGTCGTGAAAAAGTAATTTGATAATATAAAATATCATGCCAGATCTCTGACATGTTTTGTTATCATTTTATTTCCAAATTAAATGTTTTCTAATCAGCATGTTCAAAAATCGAGGTGATATTGTTTACAAATGTACTGTAAGATTATTGGAAGATACAGAAATATTAGAATGCGAATTTCACGTAAGTTTTAGTTGACACTAATAAATATTTTCGTTTGTAATAATTTTCCATGATAGATGAAGGACTATTATATTATTTCTTACATTTGTAGTCATAATACCTACTCGCTTATTTTTTATTTACATTAAACTATAATATAGTCATTTGTATATCTGCAGCCAAGCTATAAGGGGAAAATCTTATTAGAACACGTTTGTCAACAATTGAATCTCACAGAAACAGATTATTTTGGTCTTCGCTATGTGGATGCTGGTGGACAAAGGGTAGGCTATTTTTAAAATGAAATATGAATTCAAATACTCAACATTTTTAAAAATGAAATAAAAATAAAACATAAGTTTGAAGTCTTGGATGTATGTTTTAATTTTATTAATATTTTTCAGCATTGGCTGCATCTAGCCAAGTTAATATTAAAACAAGTTAAAGGTTTGTGTTCATAGTTTGTTACACAATTAAAATATAACATAAAGTTTAAGACATAAATTTTATGGTGTAAATTAATATTTTCAACTTTCAGATGCATCACCAATATTGTTTAGCTTTCGTGTAAAGTTTTATCCTCCCAACCCCCTGTTGTTAAAAGAAGATGTTACAAGATTTCAAATATATTTACAATTAAAACGTGATCTACTACATGGACGATTATATTGCACGTCTAACGAAGCTGCTATGCTTGGAGCACTCATTATTCAAAGTATGTACAGACTTCAGATTATAATTAAAACATGAGCATACATATCTATGTACCACATACAGTGGACCCCCGACAATCCAGCCCCTGTCTAATCCAGCACCCCCTGTAAACCGACATGACTTTGAATATTACATATGTATTTGACAACTTTCACTAATGTAGATCACACAGCACAAGACGCAGTTAACGCATTTGAGCTAGGTTATCAAATTATGAAACTTGGAAATATTCATCAAAAAATTGATGAATATTTCCAAGTTTCATAATTTGATAAATTCATTACATGATTTTGAATAATAATTCTTGATTATTTTGATACATATGTATGTGCGTTTATGCTTATTATTTAATAAAACGTAATCTCTCTATTGTTATTTAATTGACTAAATTCGACATACATAAATAAAGTATGATTTGTACCTTGAAGCATGTACATATAACATACCTTATCTTATTATTGGATATGTAGTTTGTCGGATTCTAAGATACTCTTTTGAAAAAATTTTGACTATCGGAGGTCTTTGGTAGTGCTCTATAATATGACAAATTTCATAGTCCATCACTGCCCTGCATAATGTTCGCCGGACTACCGGAGGTCCACTATATATTCGATATTGTCCCTGTCGAGTGTCAGCCCTATTAGGGAACTAGTGTGTAGATGTGTGTGTAAATGTTGAGTTATATTTGTTAACTTTTATTTCAAGTACAAATGTGTTATAAATGGATATATGTACACTCAAATATTTAATAAGACAGCACGTCACATGTACAGCTTCTATATACCAAATTAAATAGCCTGTACATACTTCTGTTAGTTTTTTTTATGTAGAAAAATTAGCTTAGGAAATATTCAGTCCTTAAAACATAAGTTGTAAAATAATATGCCCCCTCTATACCAGATCTTCAGATACATTGATGTGTTAAAATAGCCATTTTGCTGATGAGAGAATCATGTTGGATATTAATATCTATCTATGAAATGATCTACATTATGAAACAATACGTACAAGTCAAATAATTTTAAAATGTATATAACATAATCTCTTTTTATATAATGTAGTTTGGTAATGAAACAGCTATTGTGGTTGAAGGTTATACACATCCAATGTATTGTATATGTGGTAATAACATTGTGAAATACTATTTGTTATAGTTGTGCAATACAGTACAATCTCATATAATCAGCATCAACATTGTCACAAAAATATTTATTTTTATTTTGTGCAACACGTGAGCTGTGTTGTGATCTCACATGTTTCATTTAATTATGGTGGGATTTACATATCACCATCACACTTTGTAACTTTTGAAATTAAGCAACAAATTCAGTTGGTTTCAATAATAGTAGAACCATTACCATATTGTAGCCAAATATATTGATAGGTGGCTAGTCTCTATAGACAGGGCTACTGTAGCTGATATTTGGATAGGAGAACGTTACCCAAGTTATAATATAAATGCGAAAGTCACTGATATAAGAAATATTTCTTTTTCAGTTGAACTTGGAGACTATGACCCCAACATACATGTCGGTAACTATGTTACCGAAATGAGATTACTTTTGAGACAGACAGATGCAATCGAAGCTAGAATACAGGTTACAACACAAAGTGATTAATAATTATCTTTAACATTTCTGTAGTGGATGCAATGAATATGTTAATTTGAATTTGTAGGAACTACACCGGGATCCCTTAGAAGGAAGTCTAGGTGTTACCAGCGGTGTCAAGGGGATGACTACTCAAGAAGCCGAGAGGATGTTTCTCAAAATTGCCTGCCAACTGGATACTTATGGTGTCGATCCTCATCCTGTTAAGGTATAACTCTTTCTTACCTAACAGCAATAAGAAGTAGCAGCCACTGGCACTAGAATAACAGATGGTCTCTGGGAAGACAAGCTGAAAAAGAATGTGATAATTTATTATATTATTATAATAATGCTTATTTTAATATCGAATAGGGACAAACAGACAGTACCCTTGATGCTGACTGTTGAATCATAAACATCTGGTTCATTTATGCAGGTGTTGCCCTCCATCGCTCTGTCTCTATTATAGGAGCGAGAGGGACTGCGTGACTCGAGCCGGTCGGTTCGGCTGCAATGCAGCAAAGGCAAAGACAATATTATAAAGTTTGGAAACATTATAATCTTTTAATTTATTCTTAAAATGAGATGTACTTAAATTTATAGTTGAATAAAAAAAGGTTTTCTTTTGCACATATATTATAAGGAACACTTACAAATACAGTAAGAGGTACCTCTTGGATTATATCACTTATACACTCTCGCGATTTGCACGGTTATGCTTTCACTTTGGCCCATTTGATGGCAAAAAAGACCTAATGTTTCCTAATCCTGGTTTATCCCCCTGTACTATTAAAATATAAATATTGACATTTCAGGACCACAGAGGCAACCAGCTGTACATGGGGATCAATCACAGCGGCATCCTCACGTTCCAGGGCAGCCGGAAGACCAACCACTTCAAGTGGTCCGAGGTCCACAAGATCAACTTTGAGGGGCGCATGTTTATTGTACATTTGAATTATCCTGAAGTAAGTTCTGCTTCTGTGTCCTTATTTTGTGTTCATTGTAAAATATGTATTTTAGAACTGGATGTGGATTATTATAATATCGACATTGAAATAGAGAAATGGAGGTTGGTTGAGGTGGACGAAAATTAACGATTTTTTTGGAAAAAAAGAGGATCTCATTATTTTTTTTATAAAATATAAAAAATTTATGAGAGTGCAAACCCATCCTTATCATTTAGTGATTTGAAAATAGTCTACGATTGATTCCCAGACCTACAGAACATACATAGACAATTAAAGCGCAATGAATAAAACCATTTGGATTCCAAACACTGACAAGACAAATATTAAATGTTAGAAGATATTTCAGCGATTTTTGAAGCTGATAACAAAACACGTTTAGGCCGGTTGGAGTTGTAGAACATTATTAGAATTATCTACATTTAAAGCTTCAAATAAACTAAACATTCACAGGTCCCTGGTGTATCAATATGAGGCATTTATGTAATGCTAGAGACGAGTATCGACCGGCTGGCTGACCTGTGGTCGTAATGTGTGAATCCGGCCCTCAGTGTGTAATGTTTGCGTTCCAGAAGAAGCACACCGTGGGCTTCAAGTGTCCGAGCGGCGCCGCGTGCCGGCACGTGTGGTGCTGCGCCATCGAGCAGATGCTGTTTTTCACGTGAGTCGCTAACCAACGTCAGCTGATGGTGAGACCATTGACTGTCATAGACACTCGCAGGGTGACTTGCACAACGCATTGCCTTCACTCATTTTATCATTGACTGCACAAAGTGTGTCTTTTTCTTTTTCTATTGACAGTATATATATTTCCGAAATGGTTTCAATTTTGAAAAAATAATTTTATTTCTTAGTTTCTGGATCATATCTCCAACAACACGAATCGATATGGATGCAAATTGAACAGTTCCTCAAGATGAAAGTTGGAATGTAGTTGATTTAAATAAAAAAGAATACACATATATCATAAAAGTATTAACTTTTAAGTGATTTTGTATACAAATATTCTTACGTAATTAGTAGCCTAAGCAGAGATTAGTCTTAAAGTTACTCAAATATTATCCAATTCCAACAATATCACAGTTAATATTGTGTAGTACACAATGCGCCACGTATTGTGCGCGTGACAAGCGCTGACCCTGACAGAGAGTGTGCATATATATCCGTTGATATATAAAACACTTCAAACTTTATTGCAATAATTAGTACAAAAATGTTACATTTTTATACGAGAAACATAAATGTGTTTTTATGAAGAACTGCCTGAGAAAGACCACACTAAATAATGTGATCTTGTGTAGTATGTAATAATGTAATATCGTGTAAAATATAATAATGTGACATTGTGTAATATATTATTACATAATATTGTGTAATACATAATAATGAGAAACTACCGATACAGGCTGCCCTCGTCGTCGGACGCGTGCGTGTACTCCGGCGGCGGGCTGTTCTCGTGGGGCACCAAGTTCAAGTACGTGGGCCGGACCGAGCGGGAGATACTGGAGAGGGACGGCCTGCTCACCCCGAGGGACTCGCAGGTATGAGCTGCGCAGTAGGAGCAGCAAATGTTGTTCTATCCCCGCTTTCCCCAATAGGCCGCCTCTTAGGCCACTTCTGTACACTGAGGCGAAAATCATTCTCAGTTTTACCACATTTCGTTTAAGTTCTTCCTTATGAGCTATCCAGTTATGAGATCCAGTCATCCTGAGACGATCAGCTGGCGTGTGGCGGTTAGGCTGTTTTTAGTCTCACGCTCACCGTCAGCGCTCTTAGCTCAGCGCGTTGTTTGTCAGCGCTGAGGCTCAGCGTGGCTCGTTTTAGTCTCGTACTGACCGCCTTACCGTACAGACGACGACAAAATGCGGAGTGTATTAATTATTGCTGCTTTGTACTATGTATCCCAAAAAATAAAAACCGGCGACGACGAAGACTCCATGTTCATCCATTGATTGAGAGCTGTTGCAGGAGAGTTTGTGTTGTTATATGGCACTTTGAGGGCTGACGAAAGTAAATTCTTTAATTACTTTCGAATGTCAGCGCTGACCACCGTGCGCGCTGATAGCTACGCTTCAGCAAAAAACGCTTCATCAGCGCTGACGGTGCGCGTGCCGTCGGCGTGAGACTAAAATCATCCTTAGACCGTCGGGGGTTCGAATCTTGCCTGGGTTATGGATGTTTATATATGTATTTCTATAATAAAAATCTTCAATATATAAAACGTTAAATATATTTCCGTTTTCTAGTACCTGAAACACATCATTATAATTATGTAGGGATGGACACAATAGGTGTTCACGCCCCGTTCTCTCTTCATCCACATGGGAATTCTTTCCCGTCGATTGAATGTACAATTTGAGTGTTATGAAAGAGGCCATTAAATACCAACCGACACCACTATTGTTGGCGACCTGTTGGCGCAGTGGTGAGGCTAGCGGGCTAGTAGCAGCATACGGTACGCAGTGGCGTATCGTGCGTACGTTCCGTAAGTACTGATAACAAGGCTAAGGTTGGCCTTAGGTGATGTGATTCGCGTTAGGGTCAGGTGATAAAATCGATATATTTTTATATTGGCCCATTAGAGGAGAAAAGAAAATGAAGGCAAGGAATCTGCATGTTTTAATTATGTGGGTGTCTATGGGTACGGTTTGAGTTATAACATGCGTGTACAATTGTATCATGAAGTAAAGGATACACACACAACTTCATACACACGTGCGCGTTTTACTATGAAAGCGTTAACTGAAGAACAATGATTTAACTGTTGATAGTTGTTTTTCGCCCAGGTTTTTCTAAGACACGTGTCTTGTTTGTAATGCAACAGATTTCTTTGATATAATTGGGATCGAATTTAGATCGCTGGGCGATTATTAGTTATTATAATTATATTACTATTATGAATAATCTAAGACAATTTCACCAATGAGCATGCTAATTATTAGTCGTGCGTTATAACGGTTTCAGGAGGAGGGGTCCAGTTCTGGCGGCAAGAGGAAGGCGTCCAGTGTCCCCGCCACGCCTTCTACACCCATGACGGGCGACTTCGGTGAGTACCTAAACACTAGCCGTACGTGCCCGGTGTTACTCGAATTCAAATTATGAACACTCATAATTTGAACCCGAGTAACACCGGGTAAATATTTTAATGCATTAATAGGTTGGACAGTGAATAATAAAGATCACAGCATAAAACTGTACATATTCTGACATTGATACCCCCGCGAATAATCGGGTAATCGTAAAATTGTAACTTTACAGGAAAAATAAAAACATGTAAATAACTCCACGATGAGATCAAGATATCATGATCATCATCAGCCGGACGACGTCCACTGCTGGACAACGTCCAAATAGACCGCGTAAGATTAACTTGCCACCAAACAGAGTATAAAAGATCATGATTTTAAACTCGAAAAATGAAATGTTGTGGTTAGTATTCAAAATTCTCTCGTGCTGTGGTATTCAAGTCATTTTAACTTAATCTGGATAGTTGTGATTTGCAAACCGTAATTCGTAGAGTTTTCAAATATTCAGGTGTTCTGTCGAACGCTCTCGTTACGACGCCTTTTTTTTGACGCAGGGAAACGCATATACGCGCCTTCACTGGCCCTGGGTGGGGTCCAGTGGAGTGTGGGACTCGCGACACATGACAGTACCGAATACCCACAGAAACCACAGCGAGTGCCATCAGTGCCGCCCTTGGTGAGGTGCCCCGGAACAACAAACATCAGGGCACCTCGACGGCTGGTCAGCCCCCTAAGGGACCAAATCCACCTCCAGAGATGGGGTTCCCACGCACTACAGGACAACCCCACCGACTTTGGGACAGTGCGATGGGGTGAGGTTCCCATCCTCGCCCCTTGCCCCGTGCGCAAAAGCGCCTGTTGTCCTGTTGCACTTTGGTCTCGTCTTATAAGAGGGGTATCGAGAGCGATCCCTCCTCCTGATCTTTAGCCCCCTCTTATAAGAGGGGTGCAAAGATCATCCTCGGTTCAATTAGCTTCGCCTGGGTTCACCCCAGGCTACTAAGCCCCACTGCCACGACAGGGCTTGAACCATGGTGGGGTTCGTCACGACGCCTGCCTAGTGTAGTTCGATTCTAATTTTGGGGAATAAGCAAATTCTAACTATCCAGATTAAGTTAAAATTGCAATAAAACGATGGTACTAGAGAATATTTCATACTAACTACAACATTTCATTTTTCAAGCCTAAAATTATATGATCTTTTGTACTCTGTTCACACATTGTCTGGGATTGGAATGTGCCCGAAGTGGCCATAGGCTTGCCACTTCGTGGGTGTTCTAGTATATCTACTGGACTTACGAGTTACTAGAGAGTACGAGGATGTACTAGCACACCTCTGTCTACCTCTTCGGGCATTAGACGGTACTTTTTTTTAATTTAAAAATTATATAAAATTTACCAACTTGGAACAATCTTCT
>JAFELO010000036.1:1288856-1357717 GCA_017140195.1 Eumaeus atala | reverse complement strand
GAAGTGCAGTGTCCATGGAAACGTCTGTTTATTTGATATGGGTGAGAGTTTACAATTTTATAATTTTTAATGGAGCAGTTTATTGTAGGCCCATTTTGGCTCCGCACCATGAGCGGGACTCATTGACGTACATCATTCAATCAATAATTATCTCAATCTCTAGAACGAGAGAATGGACTCAAATCAAGTGAGATCATGATTAATCCCTTATATCTTGATTTAAGCCTGTTTAAATAAAATGGTTGTTAAGTAGTTTGTGAAATGTAATCTACAGTGTAGGCAGATAAGCGTGCTATTCACCACACGTGCAGAAACTGATCATCTCTTTCAATAAAAAAAATGTATCACATGAGCGTTTCGGATCCCTCTTCTTATTCTATGGTCCTCCCATAGCGTCAAAATGTAATTTTTCATTCGCGATTGTGAACTGCACCTTTAGGACAAATTACTTTACGAACAACTTTTAGTCACTCTGTATTACCTATGAGCAATTATGTCACATATGTTACGCTTTGTTCGTGTTAAGTGTTTGTCAATTATTAAGCAAGAGCCGTTTTGTTGTGTGTTATTCTCCGCACTACTAGATTTGCCTTAATAGTGTCTAGTGTAAGATGCTTTCGCCTAGTCAAGTATTATAATATAGTTCATGAATAACATAGATGTATAAATATATAATAGATATTCTTATGTCCAAGAATTTGCACCGCCTTTTAGTGACATTTTTTTTATTTTTTACTAATGTAATTTTTAAGATTGTTTTCATAATTAAAATAAATGTATGCAAAATCTCGCCAGTTACGGTTGTGGTCCTCGTTCATATCGCCCGGTTTTTTTTTGTACTCTTGAGTGAAATAGAAATATAGATAGAGAAGAGAATATAGTCTAAATCGCGTCCGTCGAAAGTCGATAGAGAAGATAATGTGGTTTATTATCTGTATCTCTCCGCGACATGAATATTTCTCTGTGTACGCGACATCAGATAGATAAAGATGGTAATGTAATTATTCCTTCTCTGTTCATCTACAGTAACTCATTGATACGTTTGCCTATGGGGCCCCTACTCTATCTATATATCTATGGTACCACACGTATACTTCGAATAAATGAATTAATATTTTTTATTGTGTACAGTACAATGAGAGGTATCTTGATACCTTGTAACAATTAATGTAGACGCTGATCAATTAGCAGATATATTGAACTTATCAATTATTGGTTATACCAGATGTCGTTAGAAGTATGTCATGTTTACCACCAGCGACATCTGTGGCCGAGTGTACGCACCAGACAGGGATGTTCATAAAGATGTGGTGTCCGTTGAGCTGTCAACTGGATCTTGGTTTATCAATGCAATCCAGAGCAATGTATGTCTCATACAACTGGTGAGACATTGATCCTCCCAAATACCAATATTTATATTATTTCTCATGCAACATGCTATATAAAGCCTAGATGAGTTACAACGTGTGCTATCTGAACACCCACTGATCACTGTTGGCATACTTTTGACCTGAATTTTCTCAGTACTTGTTGATCTTGTGTTCAAACATCACATTTTATATTTAAGGTGTGTAGTTGTCCCGATGTGTGAGAAAGTTTTAAATGTTAACAAAGCAAATGATGTACTTATCTAGGTCTTAAGCCATGATGTACCTGTCGAATATTTTTGTTTGCCACGTGTAAGAGTAAATTTACGAATACGCGGCGAAATATCTGTTCGCCATTGTTAATAGTTCATCCAGATCTATATTATGAAATAAAATGAATGTACCATACGTCATGAATTCTCAGTACAACAAAACTTTTCTTCTTTGTTTTACAGTTCGCTACTTGATAACAATGAATGTAACACTATCTAGATATGGCGATGCACGATACGGTCAGTTTACAAACAGTCCTGTAGATATAGAACATCGGTAGTTTAGTTTCCTGTTTGTATTTGGTAACTTCTCTCTTTAAAGTAAACCTTAACCGCATGAGACAACCGAATTTTACTATGGAAATGCCCATACGACGTTAATACACGTAGCAAATCCATAGAATACGTTAAGTTTGCTTGTGGTACTGTGAGCCATTGCAAGATACTCTAATTTGCTGTAATTTCAATGGGATCTTACTTTTATTATATATGCACGATAACTTAACTTATTCACTCACCTAAATACTAACAACTGCATTTTTGTGAATATTTGACACTGAAGAATAAAAGAAATCGCCTTTAAGTACAAGTTCAGAAAAATATATCTATGGTATAATAAGAAATGTAGCAAAACATTACAAATGGTTGTCTTACCCGACTGTTTAATGCAAAGTTGGGTTATCCATTCCTTAATAAGTAAAATGTTTGAATTTTCTTGACAAAATGGTCTAACCTCAGAAAAGTTCTACAAATTATATTATTTGGTGTAACCATCCTCATTTATCATTGAATGTGTACAAAAATCCTCAAATTTTGTCTGTGACTTAACTATCGCGTACTTTTCTATAAACGCTAGCAGTCGCCACTTTATTTAAGTGGAAGTAGGCTCTTGAGCTTTGGCAGTTTGTCGTGGGAAACTTTCTCAAGCAAATACTCTAACACACTTATACCACAGACATGTCATACACATGATATTTATGATAAATACTCAAAACAAAACCAGTTCATTACACAAAAACTTGTGTATATGCTTTAGCAAGAAAAGGCAGTTTCGCTTTATTCCCTAAACAAATTGGATGAGTGGACAAAATTTGTGGAATTTGTTCACTTTTAAGTGTTGCCATGTTCACTCTGTGGACCAACAAAATTATATTTTTTTAAAAATACTTATCAGTTCCTTACTTAGGTAATTGAAACATGTATAGTTAAGGTACTGATAATTGTTACTTCTTTGCAACAGATTTTGTAAGTTAAGAGATGTGATTTAAAGATAATCGCAAATATTTTGTACAAATTCACTAGGTTCAGTAAATCACCAAACCAATTATATGTTTAAAGTTGACGTGTAGACGAATACTTAGGTTTTCCTTCCTAGACAAACAGATGTTTGTTCAAAAAATGTCCCCCACGCTTTAACCTAGGGGACATTTTTTTTAATAAAGCTATTCAGGTATAAAGTTAGGAATAATATATATATTTAACGCTTGACACTGTTTGCGGTTATCTTATATCGCAGACTTAGATATTGTATAACAAAAGAACTGATTGCAAATCAGAGGCCAAATTGTTGTGGACCCTCTTATAATAGTTAATCCATACCTCGTAAGCAGTCCAGAGAATGCCATCCCGCTTGATAAACGTGTAGCTCCTCACCTAAGTCGCTGCGTAACTATTTAAAAGCACAAATTGTAATTATTTATACAGAAATATTGTAGAAGTAAATTTACGATTTTGAAGATCAATAGACATTTCAATAAAACATCCTGCCAAAGATTTTCGTTTTCATTTATTTTAAAAATTATTCCAAAATAAGCAACAAACAAATAACAACGTAAAAAAAAAGCGTGTACGTTTGAACACTAATGTTAACGGATTATATTGTGCTCGCTGATAATAAAATATACAACTACCCGCGTATTACGATATACGCTTCCAACTTTAGGCTCTACATATCACATTTTCAACTACCCACATATTTAGAACATCTAAACATGGCACTCGCAGACGCAAGTCGACTTAGCTATAGGAATTACAATCACCCAGTCTTGATACAAAGTAACTAGCACATTTATTTTGAGCATTTTAAAGTAATATAAAATTTCATTACAGTATCAAATTGCTAAATCAACACTGAGGATAACATAAAAAATTATAAATTCAGATTCATACTTACAGCTACGATTATAAACAATATTTAATGAATTCCGTGTTTACCCCTAACATCTGTAGACAGTTTAGATACTTTCGCATAAAATACACGTAGCACATAACTTACAAAACACTAGTGGCGCAAGGGGGCGCTATACTATGCAAAACGGGGACTACCGAAGCATACGTGTAGAATGCTTCCAAACAGCTCACAAAACGGTCCCATTCCACTTAAGTCCCTCGGGTTTTAGCTAGTAGTCTAGCGTTACGCTAGACCGTAACATAATCACAAGTATACGCTACGATTATGACTCGTGTAGAGCACCCGAACTACAAATATTATTGTCCATAGAACAGCGGAGGTAAACTAGTCGACGATGGATATCTGAGCGTAGCCTATGAGACCCTTTTCGTCGGCAGGCTCGTTCGGATCCGCAGAGTCCAGCTTGAATGTGAGGGTGCGCGGGGCCGGGGAGCCGTCGGGGAACAGATGCAAGTCGACAAGTCTCTGTAACTGTGTCGCGATGGCTGCCGAATCGCTCGCTCCCACCAACCCAGCCCCCACCAGCTCAGTAGCGATGCCGTCCGCGGAATCTTTACCGGGGGAGAACTCGAAACGGATGTCATTTAATTCCTTTTTCGAATTTCGCATGCGTAGCACGAGATTGATTTGCGGCGCTTCCTCTGGGTCTACAGATCCGATGGAGAACCCAGCGCGGGACTCGCTATCGCTCTCGCTGTCTGAGGAGTCTGCGCGGAGGAGGTGGTTCATGGGGCGGTCGGCGCCTTCCCCTTCGTCGTCCTCGTCCTCCTCGTCGCTTTCCCACACCCATTCTCCGGTCTCCATACGATGTAGACGGCCGGAAGTTCCCGGCTGTCGTTTGCTAGCTTTATGGACCCGCGTCTCCATACTCGGCCCAATCGTAACTAGTGTCTGCACAAGATACTTTCTATCCTTGGCTTTTCTGAAAAAGGAATGCTTCAACAGTTCCGTCGCGGACGGCCTTTTCGTTGGATCCTTCTGGAGACACTCCGATATCATCTTTCTAAAAGTCTTTCCGTACGCTTTGTATTGATCTTTCTCTTCGGCCCCGGTGTCGAGTGTAGGCGGGTCGTTTTGCAGTGTCAGCATCAGCACTTTCATGGGTGGGTACTTGTGGTACGGCGCAGTGCCCGTGGCCATTTCTATAGCAGTGATCCCAAAGGACCAAATGTCCGCCTTGAAATCGTAGCCGTGATTCTGTTCCATGACCTCGGGCGCCATCCAACAGGGGGTGCCTACGAAGGTGTGACGCACCTTCTGGCGGGAGAGGTCTCGACCGGTTGCCAGCCAAGCGGAAACGCCGAAGTCCGCAATCTGAACGATACCATCGTCGCCGAGTAAAATGTTTCCTGCCTTGATATCCCTGTGAATCTGCCCATTTTGGTGGAAATACTCGAGTCCCTTGAGTACTTCTTTCAAGACTGTAGCGATGGTAGCCTCGTCGAAAACGCCATGCTTGCAATTCGAAATCCGCATTTTGTGCTTGATGATATCCAATAAGCTGCCACCTTCCAACAGTCTCAAAACTAACCAAAGCTCTTCTTTGACCACGAAGCTGGTGTAGTATGTGACCACATTCTCATTGTTGCAGCTGGACATAGCCTGAATCTCTTTGAGGAGTTCGTCCATGGAAGTATTCCATTTCTCGAGATTAATACGTTTGATGGCGCACTTCTCTCCGCGGGGCTTGCAAAACGCGGCGTGGACCACGGCCGTGGCGCCCACGCCTATCACCTCGAGCAGCTCATAGTCGTCTTGGCTGTTGGGCCACATGTGACCTGACCCGGCCATACTTGTACTATTGCGAGGGTGCTTGTAAATTTAATGTGAAACTAGTAAGGCGAATATCTAAGGCAACTGTCGGCTGTTAAATCGTATTAAAGTATCATTTTTACGTTAAACGGCAATGTCACATCTCCCATATTCACATGGTTCTTGGGCGTGTAGTTTTTGAGCACTAATATTTGTTCTTTCGTGTGGTCATGAAGTTCTGCTCGATGGGCAGATATCGCCGATTCTCGCAGTTCTAGAACAGTTTTGTCGATGGAAATTGGTTCGTCTTTTACGTAGTTTACATCTGAAAATAGGTCATCACCTGCAAGAAAACATATTTGTTTAATGAGGGAGCTATTTGTCAGTTGAAAACTCTTTGAGATCAAAACGAAGTTCCTAGAAAAAAAAAAAAACAGTTACACAAAGTTTAATTGTCCAAAGACTATAGAATGTTATAGACTAAGCTTGACCATGTTGCCAACAGATATTTTTCTGTCACCACCACCTCATTCGGCCGAAGGCTGATTTCGAGAAGTTTTAGTGGAGTAAAGTTCTACTATTAGGGAGCTCAGACTGACAGGCACCTAGGATGTGCCGAAGCGGCATAAAAGTTTTCTCGTCAAAAAAACATGTCGACTGAGGTACTAATCAAATGATTGCTTGGATCGTTGCCTGTGAAATTACTTCAAAGTGTCCTACACAGACTTATAAGTAATTTCACACAAATTCGTTTAGTAGTTTTTGCGTAAACGGGTGACGTGACACATACCAACTTTAATCCTAATATGGAAATTTTACTGTGTCACGTGAGCGAGATGTCTCTCGCAAGCAATGTAAAAATATCCAAATTCGAAGTTCTGCTGTATTCTAGAAATGGCACTGCTTGTAAAATCTGAAACAAATACCTATATATAGTTACCTTGAAACACATGCAAAGTACCATCTATGGCGTGCACTTGAACAGCATAGAAGGAGTCACTCTCATGGCAAACTCTCTGCTGTGCGAAGCTGATTAGTTGCTCCAGTCGCGAGAATTGCGACAGGCGGTAGAACTCGTAGCACTGTGGCGGGTGCAACACGACTTCTCCTCGGATGTTTCTGTCTAAGATGTCCCGCGTAGATGTCCACTGCAAACATAATTATAATATTAGCGGCTGCTGTAAATGTAATTGCGATGCAGATTTAATTGCAAAATTAGTGGCCACTGTAAATTTAGCAAGAAGCAGCGCCATGCCTACTGCCTTCAAGTTATGGTTATGCTGACGCGTTTCGTGCGGTTTGCAAGTAAGCCGGCGGCACATTTGCGGGGATGATAATGGACACCGATAGTGATTGAATGGTTCCGAATTCTCGTTTGTTCTGCAAGATAAAGAAAAACGCAATTTCAAACTATGATTGATAAAGTATGGCGACGGAAGGTGCGACATTGTTAGAGGGCCATTGATTCTTGCTGAATGATTTCACGCCGAGGAGGTACTTCTTAGGCGTTTCACTCTTGGGAATTGTCGTGGTCGTTAACCAGGTGAGTTGTTTGAGTGTTACGAGAGCGCGGACTCTTGTCCGTCCCCAGTGTTCTGGCATACACGTGGACCGATCAATTTGTGGCTACTCTAACTCGGTCCGTCCATCTTATCGGATACATGCCACGCGCACTGTTTCATACACTATTCGGCAATCTATCGTCATTGCCAAAGGAAGTTAAAATGCCTGCTTTCACTGCAGACGAGATATGACATGTCCTTCTGGCCTGGATTCGTTCGTACGTAATTCTGTCCACGTTCTGTTAATATAAATACGTTTGTCCTTGAATTGTATAAAGAGGGCATAGGAATGTCAGATTATTCTTCATTCGGAAAATACAAATCTCTCACTTCTATTGCCATCTGTAATGAAAGTGGATCTATTATACAGTCTGTGTGTGAGTGTATATCGGGGAAAGGACCATGTGCATGTGTCAGTTTTGTGCAAGGCTATAATCAAGTTCCGAGAGCAGAATATATGGTTAATTAAACAGACACAAAAAATAACATGTATGGCATGCACCTAAAAAAAAAAAAAAAAAAAACTTGACGTTACACCACAAAAGGCAGATAACCTTTCATATGAAATATCAGAATGCAATGTTTGCAAAAAAATAAATAAAAGAAGTATGTGCTATGATCCGAGACCACGGTCCTCTATCAATCAAGGAAACGAATGGGCTGCAATAGTTAGAAACAAAGTTATTAATTACTGTCCATTATCACAAAAAAGAATAGAATTCTGTGAAATTTTGGACTGTGCTAAGCATGCAAGATGTGATCCATGATCATGATTACCTACCTTTTCCTTTACATCACCAACTTATCCTTACTAAAATTCCAGATGCATATATTCACTATAGCAGCTACAACTTGTAATACGAAATCGTACAAGTGAGGTAGTGAATCAAATAAAGTTGTAGCCACTATATTTTGTGTGCATTGCACCATTTGCATTGGGGTGGTAGTTTAGGGTAACACTTTAATAATGTTTATAAGAATAAATAAATAAAAAAAATAACGAAAAATATAAATAGCGAATATTTTGATACATTTGACAGTTCATTGGACCTGACGCTAGAGTACTGCCATCTGACGTCGTCTATTTTAGAAAACTCTGATTGGTTTTGGTTATGGTCTAGTTTATTACAGTTTTTTGGCAACTTCAAAAATGCGACTTCATTGCCAGGTTATTTCATTACCTCCTGCCAACGTACCACCCAAAAAATAATCTTCATCCGCTATATTGAGGGTCCCGGATCTGCGCGCGAAAGGATCACTCCCGCGACAGGCTGGCCTCGACTTCAACCTCCTGGAGGACTGACCATCGGTACCACCACTGCCAATAGTTTCTAGATCATTAATTGAACTGGTTGTTCAATTGAACATGTTACCAGGGAAAGAATTATGATACAAGAGGACCATAAAGATGTGTAGATCTTTTATGGTCACCATCCACCATCACACATAATGATATACATGTCATAGTCGTATTGTACACATCGTCGTATAACATTACGGTTAGCCATTTTCAAAAACAGAGCCATTTTGTTTTGTGGCGGGCTAACGATTACCCAGATTATCATTGCGAGACGTTCTTCAATATGGCGGCTGACGTTTAGCCTCATTGAGTCTCTTGATTTTAGGCAATGAACCTATACAAGTATGAAATTAGGGCATAACCACGCAAGGTTAGTCGGGAGCTGTGCTCCCGCCTAAACTTTCGAACCTATCGGGACAAAGTTTTTTTATGTCTCTGTATTCTAAAATCGACGCGATTATTGTTGTCGTGTCAAGCAGCGCCGCGGATGTTAATTATTAACTAGAACGTGTAAAGAAAGGCGGATAATGATTCACTTTATTTCAACAAGGCTAGCTTTATGGAATATCGTATAACAACTAAATCTTTCTGGCGCAATCTCGCTCAGCCGTATTCTATCCGGATAATCGTTGATCAACCACAAAATAAAACGGCCCTGTTTTTGAATATGACTAGCCGTAATGAAATACAGCGATTTAGACAATCCGACTGTGTTACAGACACAGAACATATCAAACAATACCACCCACCTACTGGAATAAACAAAGTGTGCCTTGTTTGAGTTGTTTTGAAGATGTCTTGTTGTCGTTGTTTCAAAAATTTCTCGCCTTTATTATGCGTTCTTGTTGAGAACTGTAACAAAGACCGCAACAAAACGGATCATGGTTGGGGCGCTGCTACGACAAAGACATACAGATACACACTCACATTAAACGGATCATGGTTGGGGCGCTGCTACGACAAAGACATACAGATACACACTCACATTAAACATACAAAGTCCGCCCATTTTCGTCGACGGTTAATAAAGGAGAATTTTTTGTGTAATGTGATAGAGGTGAAAATGAAACATCGCGAAGGTGAAAAGACGTATTGAATAACAACCTCGACTTTAGCAACCTCCTGGTTACACTGCAAGTTTGATAACTTCACTGCATCCGACTGAACGGCGGTTACGAAGAAGGCCGTGTCAAATCTTTTTTGCAGATGTGACGGAGTCAACCAGCTGCTCCAAAAATGCAGAGACCATATGTCTGGATAGCAATTATACTCTTTACACAACTTCAACAAGTCCAATGGACTTTTTGATATCTGAAATAGGGTTTAAAATATAGTAGGACTGGTTACTGAGACTGCGGCAGCCTAGTTACCACTAATGATCTATCATTGTGGACCGTAGTGAGTTTATTTCGAGATTGTTCCTGTGTCTATTAGCATAGTGATTACCATGGTAATTTGGTCAACTGGAAGCACATTTTCGCTCCAAAACACTTAAATATTGAATTTAATTAAAAACCTACTAAAGAACGCACTTGGGTGGGGCTGGTACGTAAATTGTAAATACATTAAGTGCGTGGTTATATTTTTTAGTCGATATCATCAACTTTATCTGTATTGTCACATGTACAGTTCTTAAATAATTTGTAAGTATAACTGAAAAAAGTGCATTTCTTTTCACAACTAAACGCTCTTTTATGCTGGGTAAAATTTCATAATCAAGTCAAAACTCACCCGGTCCTGCCAGTACTTCACGTCATTACATTGAATAACATTTGCCCATTTGCCACTTCTGTGCTTCTTATGTTCTGTGCTACAAATTAATAGCCCAAGCTCCTCAAAAGTCTCGCGTATTGCGGATATCCGTAATGCAATGTGTCTGGAATAAAACATAATTCTTTATTTACACACATAATGTAAGTTTTGGTGCTATAGAAGAACTATGTCCTTCTGGGGACGAGAAAGGCTGATAATGCAATTTTTTTTAGCAATTTGAACAATAGAGATAACGATTTTTATCTATCACGAATAAATGAATGAATATACCTTTATTTACGTATAAATTACACTGTTATACAGATTTTGTAAACACAATAACAATATATTTCTCATCTGAATTAAAATAATGAGCACAATACAAAATAAAGCAGTACTCCTGTAGGTACCTAATATAGGAGTTTTTTTAAATGTATACAACATTTGATAAACATAGGAAAATGCACAACAGTGTAATACAGTGCCCAAGACGGATACCTCTCTGTTGTGTGATTGCGGTAAGACCACAATCCTGTTAATACGTGGTCCCGAAAATCATCATTATTTATGAATATACGAGATTCCCTCGTTATTCAAAGTCGTTTTTGATTGTACATATGTAGTTGTAAATGAGCAGTAGATATAATATAATCATATTTTTTTGCAAGGTCAAATTTACACACATGATTTAGAGTCGATTTTTCAAAGCATTGCACATGGCAAAAGCAATGTCGTTTTGCAACAAATTTTGGCAATGGTTTACCATTAGAACAAAACATGGTATGGACTGGATAAAATTTTAATTATAATTTTTTTTATACGACATCCAGTCATTGTTTGGAAGTGTTTGATGAGGTATTATTTAACGTCTTATTATAATTAAAATTTATGTGAACGTATGTTTTGGGTAGCATACGTGGAAAGCAATTAAACAATAATGACCGTTATAACCATTTATTCAATAATTCAAAAAATATTAATAAAACATTGTATTGGGTACTTCAGTCACCATCAGCGTTGGATACGATAGTAGTCAAGAGAGAGGTATGAAGGGCCTGCTCTCTAACGGCAGACCCTAACCGTTATACATCGTTACAATTATAAATTACAAAGTGTTCATTCAGTTTATTGTCAGTCAAAACTTAAGTTACTTGATATTACGGTGGTCCGGATAGACTGAAATGTTTGCACTTGAACACAAAGATATTAAGATAGAAGGAAGAAAAAGGTTATGAAATAATATATTTGATAAATCAAATCATGTAACAACTAAAGTTTTAGTATTTGTACAATTGATGAGAAATAACCAGAACTGACGTAAGAGTAGTGGTCGATGACGTTGTGTTAGAGCAAGTGAATGAATCTGTATATCTTGGTTTGACCTTTAGCAGGGATGGAAGGTGCACCGCAAATGTCGAAAGAGGAGTGTGTGTAGGGAACAGAATGAATGGCGCGCTAGGGAAATTGCTTAAAAGCACAACTTAAGCCAGGGTGCCCCGTCTTGCCCTGCACAATTATGTGCTAATCCCAATGTTATTGTATGGTAGTGAGAGTTGGGTATGTCAGAGAGTCCATGAAAGTAGAATAGACGCGGTCGGGATGAAGTCGTTGTGAAAAATATGTGATGTTACCCTCGCCGACTGTGTTCGCAATAATGAAGTGAGAGTGAGCTTAGGTATGAAAGAAAGTATCGGTGTGATGAGAAAGGGTATATTCCGTTAGTTCGGGCATGTAGAAAGAATGGTAGGTGAAAGGTTAAGAAAGCATATATACAATGCGAATGTGGAAGGATGTAGGTACCGGCGAAGACCCAGACTGACATACCATAATTGATCGGGTACTGACCGAAAGTGGTGTCAACAGTCTTCGCAACCGGCGTGTCTGTATTAAGAGAGTAATGAATGTGTAGGAGACAAGGCAGATTTTTAAGGATCGTCATGTAAATTCGTTACGTTTGCTCTGTCTACCCCATTGAAGATGCGGCGTGAAGATGTGTTGCTGTTGTTGTTGTACTATTATCTATGCACTTTCGCCATTTCTTAGGTATCTAGTTCCTCATAATCAACAAATCTAAAGCAGTTTGAACTGCAACACCGGAGTCTTTATGTATTTTCTTCCTAGTAGGAAATTGTCCAAATGTTGAAATGTTAATCTATCGATTGACTATTAATCTATTGACGGACACTACGGCGAGTATTGAAGATATTTCAAGCGTCGCTACTCCAAATTAGTTTTCGTCTGTCATGAAGTATGGGGTAGTTGGTCCGAACAAAGCACGAATAAATTATTCGGCCTCATTAACATCTTCGCTGGGTGACGATTGCAATCCACAACTTCACGCCGTATTGGATCACGAGAAATTTTTACATATTAAAATAACCCGTAGCTTTCGAGAGGCACACTCTACAAGAATCGCTAGCAACATTCTAAAAAAAATAAATAAAAGGAAAGACAGTAATAAAAACTACCGAAGAAAATTGGATTGTTTTATGTTATTTTTGTAATTATAGGTATTGCGCACATAGATAGGCGAGACGTACCGGGGAATCAATCTCAACCCGCAATTCAGCAAGTTCATTCCTTATATTGTTATACTCATAATTAATCCTGTTTATATTTTATTTCTATTGGTTTTTTTAACAAACAAAATAAAATTAATTAATTCTTCATTTTTAATGTACATTACATTAAAAATGAAGAATTAATTAGATTTACTCCTTTTGGAAGTAGGTAAATAACTGTATATATTAAATTAATAATATTTTAAAACTAAATATGAAAAGCACCAAAGTGAATAAAATTACTAATAAAAAAATACAATACTAAAAAGTCATCTCCACTAAATAAGAACAGAGCCACATGCATTACATGACTAAAGCAAATGATTATATTAGAATGCATTGCTCCTCTGTAGAATATGTGGCCTATAAAATTTGCGGTACTATGTTAGGTCTGTTGAGTTATGATTTAAGAAAAATTTAATCGAAATCTAATATTACTTCCCATGTTTAGTCATAAAGACTACAATAATAAATATGAACACTTTTACTTACCGAAAGAACTTTCCTTACCTATTCCTTGATCCAGAATTTTGGCAATTTGGAATACAACACTTCGGAAATTTCCCGTGCGTACTAGGACGTGACCGAAAAGAGACTAAATTGATAGAAGTGCAAAATCTGTCAATGCTGAACATCTTTTATACGGAGGTATATGGGACACTAATTCAGTATCTTGGTATATTTCTAAATCAATGTCTATCTTATGCAACTACTTGACAGTCTTCCATAAATTTTTTAGTCATACTAATCCTTAATAGGTCAGTCAGTCAACTAATGCAATTTAAATGATATCGATACGCAAAAAGCAACATGCGGTATCGATACACACACTAAATCATTAGATATATTCGATAACAAAATACCACTGCCATTAGCATCAAGCGACATCATATCAAAAACAGGGAAGTATTAAAAAAAAAGAAAATACAACTCATAGAACCATCAATGATAGACTCAGATTGGAAAGAGCTGAGAATAATTAATGGTGGGTAATAATTAATAGCTGAGAATAATTAATGGTATGCGAATGTCATTGCTCCCTGGAAGAGAATATTAGATCAGGCTGACAGGCAGGTTACAATAGTATATAAGCTGTGCCAGACAAAAATATTTTTCATTTAGTAACTGCATAAAAACAGTCATATCTGAAATATATCAAGCTTATAATCATTATTTGCTTGTCACTGCTACTTAAATAATAATTAAACTCTTATATATTTCATTTTACACACTGCTGGTTAGCCTCCCTTGATTCTTACATAGTAATGAGACATTAAGACATTTTTCTTATAATTTTAAGGTATTATATTTTGTAAGAGCAGTTCCATGCTCCATTGCTGATGAATTGGGGTGGCACAATGGGGGAGATGCCTCTCACTGACATGATACTGTTGTAAAGTGAAAAAAAAAAAGGAAATGCATTTGTTTAAAGGTATGCAGAATTTTATGGGTTTTGGTGGTCATCAAGTTGTTCCAACTGCACTAATCAATTTTTTTAAGTATACTTAAGGTATTCAGGTGAAATAGAATTAATTTTGTTAAGAAGTTATTGTGTTTGCTTTTCAAATTTATTCTGAATTTCAACAAAATTGCAGAACCAGTGCATAGCACTTTTAACTATATGCTAATGGGCTCATTAGCATACAATTAAAAACCTTGTACACTGGTAAATTTAGACTACCAGGGGAAAAATGCTGTACCTATATCTCTTCTTTTATCTCATCGAATTGCCACCTATGAGATATGTCATACAGAGGAGTCTTAGTAAGTGTCTCAACCTTATCCTTTTGGGTACCAATGCTCCCAAATTGGCCCCAGCGTAAGTTAAAAAGTAACTTTATTTCAAATCAATATACAAAAATATTAAAATCATAATAGTTTTTCTGGTTAGGTATCATGTATTTGGTTTATTATATGTTCTGAATGATATTGTATAAATTGTAATGTATGGAGGGAATCAAAACAGTATCATTCAATATGTTGATGAATTTAAAATATTTATGTGTAACTAATGGTTTCTTCACATCCACCACTATTATTATAAAAATAAATGTTCACTTCATAAGTGGTACATATCTCATGACCATAGAATTTATATTTCACTTTAATATAATCCCAAAAACATGAGTAAAAAATTAAAAAAAAGAATTGAAATGCCCTTGCATAGAATTTGAACCTAGATTAATGTACCAAAGTTATTTAAAATGTTTCGACAAGAGTTGGCATTTTTAGTAGAGATTGGCATTATCTATTTTCTTTTAATTCAGATAATTTATTATTCTCACCAGACATCTGACAAGATTGTTATCAACACAAATTAATTGATTTATTTGTCTATGCACTTGACATCTACATGCCAAATGACAATATTTTAAACAAATATTTCTTTAACATTTACGTTACGACATCTTCGTTGCATGCAATCAATTTACCTTTTTACGGGATTGTCGGCAAGAATTGAAATGTTACATCCAGATTTGTGAAGCGAGGCAAAGTCCTCTTCTTTGAAGCCAAAGGCACTGATAAGACGTAACCAACTTTCATCAGCATCTGCTTCGTCTATCACACCGCCCGGAAACACTATACTGTTCGAGAAAGATGTAGTATGAGGTCGAGTCTGCAATAAGATATCATAGTTGCTATTCTCAGACTTTTTCAGCGTTGAAGCTTCAACATTACGGTTAGCAAGCACTATCAATGATGCAGAATCGCGCCAACATTTTTTAATCACTGTTTTCATCATTGTGACGTTGTCTGTGCCGACTTATCAATAATGTAAATGATTCAAATACGCAGCAGCGATTAGGGTTATAGTAATTTACAGACTTACGTCATGTATTTGCTACGTTCGGCTTTAATTTTTGATTGCGATATGATTATATTACGTAGTTTGTAGATTTCAATCCAACATTCATTATTTAGAACTAGATTTAGAGAAATTCGTGAAAGTACAGGTATAAAAATAGCATCAATTTGACATTTACACAATGACCATCAACTTTCTATATTATTTTTTCGCGCTGTAGCACTGTAGTCTGTGACTTGTCTATGGTTACTTTTCCGAAAACATAGCAATTGATAAATGTCAACACTCAATACTTAATACTTAAATGTGTAGAGCTTACATCAGTGTTGAATGATCTAAAATCTGCGCAAAGAGATATTGAAGATATCTCCATGGCGTTATGTCATGATCAATTGATCCAAGTGCTATCATTGATTCCCCGAAACTTCCGTACACTTTTGGGTATTTACTCGCCTTCACCGACCCTGGGTGGAGCCAGTGGTGTTTAGGGCTCGCAGCACATTGTAGTGCCGAATACCTATAAAAACTACCGCGAGTGCCGTCAGTGCCGCCACTGTTGGTGCTCCGGAAGTACAAAGCATCAGAGGACCTCGACGGCTAGTCAATCACCTATAGGACTGACGCCTCCTCAGAAGAGTTGCCTCGTATAACAGGTCAACCCCTGCAACTTTGGGACAGTATTATGGGGTGAGGTTCCTATGTTTGCCCCTTGTCCCATGCGCCAAAGCGCCTCCTCCTGTTGCTCTTTTGTCCCCCCCCATATTATCAGAGGGATGCAAAGAGCATCCTCCTCGGTTCACTTAGCTCCTCGTGGGTCCACCATAAGCTGCTGAGCCCCACAGCCACCACAAGGCTTGAACCATAGTGCGGTTGTTGATGGGGTCCGTTTCCCATCACGGCCCCTGGTCCCAGTTAGGGAGGCGGTCTAAGAGGGGCGTAGCGCTTTTGGCAAATTCCAGCGTCAGAGTAGCGGGCTGTTATCGGTATCCCAGAAAGAAGCCGTGGGACTAGCCAGCTAGTCGCACGGCTTCTTTCTGGGATATGAGCATCCCACAGAAAGAGGCCATCGCCTCTCAGGATCTATCACTTCGTCTCTAGCATCAAGCAGACCACGATGGAGAGCGAGAGGTTCATCCCTCCCAATGCCATTGCCAAGCCGTGATTCTGAGCAGTCCGGCTAGGGCCCACGTCTAGGGTGTGCGGGCCGTGTCCTCGGCAACGCCATACTCATGGCAGCGCGTCCCCCCTTCCATTGGATCAGAGACAGATTTGCACTCCAGCAACTATGCCTGGTAAGCACCTACGTCATGAGGATGGTGAGGGGTTTTGGCGTCTTCGGCGCGTCCAACACTCTAGGACCGTGTGCACGCGACGGTTAAGCGTACGCCGTACGTCGACTGCACCAGGTCCTCCCCTTTGACTTTAACATATCTGCATGTTTTCTAAGGCGAAACACTTGAGACTTCTGTTTCATATGTATACATCAATATAAAGGGCTCATCACGCAATTCCATATCTACCATCGTTCAGCTGAGCCCTTAGGGTTCTGTATCAGATACTTAAAATCTTAATTTTTTAAATTTCAGTAGATAGTGCTAGCTAGTGTGGGCTTGAGAATACTTCCAACCTCAATCCAAGCCCAGGGTGACGTAAAAGTCGTCAAAGGGCAATAGCCTCTAGGATCCAGGAGGCTTCAGCAACTTGGTTACTTGTTGTCCCGTCTTCTTCATAGTGACAGTGGGACAGACGGGAGCACTGGACAGCGGTCGCGCCGAGTGACGGCGGTACCATCAATCGGCGACAGGTAGTAGTGGCGCCGGTACGAAACCTAATCTGCGATTGCCAATCCGCCTGCTCAGTGTGACAATTACGAGCACTTATCTTTAATGGACGACTACAGCAGAATTCGCGCACTACTTTCCGATAGTTCCACTAATCCTGGCCACGGTAGCATCCACGGTAACGGTGGAAAAAGGGGTGCTAGGAGTCTCCGGGCTACGGATCGCCACCAGCGATTTGATCTTGTTACGTATAACGGACGAACGCTTCAACTAGATAACCACTTAATTGAGCTGGAGGTGGAACTGGGAAAAATCCAATGGCACATTCTGGGGCTATGTGAAGTCCGGAGACAAGGTGAAGACACCATAACTCTGCCATCGGGTCACCTATTCCACTTAATTAAGCTGGAGGTGGAACTGGGAAAAATCCAATGGCACATTCCGGGGATACGTGAAGTCCGGAGACAAGGTGAAGACACCATAACTCTGCCATCGGGTCACCTATTCCACTTCAGGGAAGGCGACACTCCATTACATGGCGGCGTGGGATTCCTCGTGAATAAGTCCCTCGTAGGCAACATCATCGAAATCTCTTTTGTGTCGAGTAGGGTGGCGTATCGCGTACTTAAACTCACTAAAAGGTACAGCCTCAAAATGATTCGGGTATAAGCACCAACCTCGACACATTCCGATGACGACGTGGAGGCAACCTATGAGGATGTCTCAAAGACATTACATAACATCTTACGCCTACTTTAATGTTGTCATGGGGACTTAAATACCAAAGTGGGAGTACACACGACATTTGTCAGGCGATCTTCCGGACGTCAGCTTGAGTGAGGAGGCAAACCTGTGTTACGAGAGCTAGAATTTTTTTTTTAAATTTGTCGTTCCTTGAGAGAGGCCTACGACCAGCAATGGACCAATAAGCGCTGACAATGATGATGTTGATGAGGGCTAACCACATTTAGTCTATTCTGTGAACACAGCATTTCGTACTATAACAGTTTGGCTAGTCTGTCAAGGTTTTCCTCAGGTACTCCAGATCATCCATGATCCTAGTTTTGATAATTTTTACTTTTATTTGTGCACTAAACACTACCTGTGTGCCAAAACCAACAGCTTTATAGGTTATAATGGCATATTCTGTAGAGTGTAGAACTTGGCAACGACAAGTATATGTAATTTTTCCAAATTACAATGATAGATTAAAATTTGAATTTGTTTATTTTGCGATTAGAGCGCCAGTCACCAGACCTCTCGGGACCATGCCGAGTGCCCGGAGTAACAAGTACAGACCCAATAGTAAAATCTATTCAGAGGCCCTGTATTTTCTATCATTTTACTAAAACCAAACATCTTATAACACAGTTTGACACGAATTTACCAATCGATACACATTACTAATTGCCAATGCATTGTCTTCCTTCATTATATCACCCGATGACTACTATGGTAGGTGGTACTCAGGTAGACCACAAGAATCGTAAAAACTTAGCCTACACTTTTAAAGCGGTATGATGTAATTACACAGGTTGCTATAAGCCATCTAGGGGGTTATCAATGTACACTTTGTGTCATAACGGGGCCATAGTCATAATATAGATAAAGTAGAGAAGCCAGTCTTAAGCGCGTTCGTCCAAGCGAAAGAAAAAGCGTGTGTCTTACTGCCTGTCTTCTCGTCCCGTTTATTCAATAAATTAGACAAAGATAGTATGGCATGCTTATCTTCCGTCTCTATTAACCTTGCCTCAGGCCACTGTGTGTTTACTGAGGGGGCAGCACATGAAATAAACCCAAATGTGTCTTGAAGGTTGAAGTTCAAGCGTAGGTCGATCTCATAATATTTTTATCATTAAAGTTTTTAAGTAGATGAGTATTACGATGAGTGTTGCCCTTGAACTTTATGCAGGATTTAGGTACCTAAATAGCTTTTTTTGGGTTCAAGTTTCAGGTCTCGGGAGAGTTTTTTTGAACTCGGTGATGAAGTTAGATAAAGTTTTACATTATGATTAAACTATTATATCGCGGTTGATTAAGTATTAGCAATCCGCCCCGGCAGCACCTGTGAATAAAATATATATTAAAACCTTCCTAGAGCATGGCCTTATCCATGGATGGAAATCGCACGAAAATACTTTTAAATTTTCATACTATACTGCAATCATGATTTCAAATGTATATCCTGATAGGGTGCAGCAATTTAGTGTAAATTATATGATATTCTTCGAACAATAAGTATTAATATTTTAGGTATGTCTGTTTCAAAGACTTAATATATATGTATTTATCTTTTAAGTAAGTAAGTAAATATTATTTTGTATTATTATCTCATTTTATTACTGCCTTCGAAAAATTATTTTAAATTAAAATAACATTTTTGAGGCAAGTATTTTAAAATTTATATTGCGCTGTCAGTACTCCATCGATTGTCGGTATTTCAGAGGCGAGTGCAAGGGATTGCAGCAGGAGTGGCGGTATGTGTTCACACACTCACTTTACAGATGATACAGAAATACTGCGCACTATTCACTTCGCGGCCCTTGCCATGCGCTCGAATGTGAAAAACGTGGGCTATTTCACTTTTTAATTCCACTAAAATATCCTCCATCACCAAGTGTCGTGATGTTATCGTATTGTTTATCACCAAATATATTTTTGGTGGTATAGGTACCTACTCTCAGCTAACTTTATTTTTTCTTATCTTAATTAAGTTTATTATTAATTACATACATCTAGAAACATATATACGTCGCATTCGGTTTCATATAGCTCTAAAAATAAAAATTAAATCATTACCACGGCTTCTAGCCGATTTGAAGCGCAAATCGACCCCACCCGTCAGAGGGTGGGGGACGAGGCCGGCCTCATCTGACAAGCCAAACCGAAAGACGAGCTCAACTTTTCTTAAACACGTCCCGTAACATTAAACGGCATCGTGCGCGCGCCGTCCCACTAGCGTGTTGAGGGGGACCGCTCCCCCTTTTCGGTCCCAAAAATAACCAAGATAGGGCAATGTCCACTAAAATTCCGGTTTGCTTCTTCCCATCTGCGGGAAAGGAGGGGGGTCTTTCCCCCTATCGTCTACCCCCCTATAGTCGAACTGTTAGGGCTGGACAAGTGCCGCCAATCAGTAGTAGGTCCCTCCGAAAAAAAAAAAGGTTTCATATATGCTTCGGTTTCTTTACAAGCGTCACGTTCGCGGGATGTCGTTTGAAAAAATATCAACACTGCTGTTTATCAAGTAGACGCAAACTATATACTTGACTGAGTATCTCTTCCGCGGTATCAAATCATTTATCCAACAGATACATAATATATAGGTAAGTGGGTAGATGTGTAAAAAATGAAACCCTTCTTAGTGTTCGTGCCATTCAATGTACTATCAATTCTATGCAATATAATATAAAATACAACTGTCAGTCGATTGAAAAATCAAATATCTCTTCTGTATTATTTTTTATTTTTTATAAACGTCCTGTTTTTAGTTACACTTGTCTACGCCCATTTATGACTACAGAACACAGATGAAGTAAAATAAGAACAACTACTACTCTATTGACATCATTTTGTCACAAATCAAATAAAAAATCTTATTAATGTAGAATTTAAAGGTGACCGTAAGTTGTTACGACTGACAAGCAAAAATAAATCAGTACGCCAAATTGGGACTAGTTTTCTAAATAGATGATGAAGTTATAATGTATTCATGGCAATTTAAAAGCAATTGTAATGTCGGAAGGGGTAGCAAATGCGTTGTTTGGTCCGTGCGCGCAACAAGTGCGGCGCAGGTGACGCGGCGAGGGGCGCGGGGCGGTGTCATTGATCAGAAGGCGCCTGTTGCTCAATCTGACCCTCACCCCGCGCCATCCGACTGCAGACACTTTACGTGTTTTAGTGTTGGGAGCATGTGTAAAATCTGTTTAAATCGATTAATTTTTTAAGCTTACTCCATAAGAAACAATTTAAGGTACGCAGTACGAGAACAAATGAGATGTAAAGTCACTGTGTCAAAGTCACATGCGTGGACATTGACCGGTCCATCGTAACACCAGCTTTACCACATTTACGTGTCTTCTCTTATGCCTCAAATACGACTTGACACATATGACATATGACATTCCAGCTTCTTTCCATAAACTCGAGCTGCGTGTCGGAGCACAGTATTTAGAACATACCTATTCATTGTAAATTATAAAATGTTAATTTGAATAACATTTTATTCTCAGTTAAATTAGCTCACAGCGTCGATGCTTCGTGTTATTTTACTATGTATGACTTGATTTTACACTACTACGCAATAGTACTATCTCAAATTAATAAATCTAAGATGTACTTCGTGCTAAATATTTAACGCACACGTGACTAGAAATTTTATAAATGTTACTTCTGCCAACCTGACGAGTGATAAAACATCATAGAATATATCAACAAATAAAGATTTATGCAAATAATGTAATACAATTCTATTGCATTTTTATGAATTAAAAACAACACGTGAATTGGGTTATGCTATTATAAGATATAAGTAATTCATAATAATTTCAAAATCTTTAAGCTTTTGTTAATCGAGTACATAAGCTGAAATACTACCAAGTTTCATCAAAATCTGTTGAGCAGTTTTTGGTTGATTGTATAACACATGGCCTAACCCATCCAACTCTCGCATTTATAATACTAACCCAAGCAAGGTTTCGCTTCCACAACATTCCTTCAGGTCAGAACTTCATCCGCGTGCACTACAGACAAAACCCAGTGCAAACATTAGTATTTCCATAGCTTGTGTCATTCTGGTACTTGGCTACATCATTGCCAAGTGTTATTCAAATCTGTTTCGTAGTTTTGGCCTGAATAAGAAAAAACATCCTTACATCCTATGCAACGAAATTGGGCCTGGAAAGTGATATATTCAGTGTCGCGTCTCGTGCGGTTTGTGAGTAGCCGGTGGCCCATTGGAGGTGGGGTGAAGGGGAGGGGGAACGCATCGGCATATCAATTATATGGGTGTTCACGGGCGTCGGTAGTCGTAGAAAGGCTTCGATTGCTCGTTTGCTATTTATTCTATTAAAAAAAATTGGATTTATAATATTAGTAAGAATCAGTGAGTAGTTACGTACCGACGTTAGCAGTAATAGTTCAATGGTAAGTAGTAAGATTAGTAGAATTCACATGCCTGTAGTATCTTAGAGATTAACAGTAGTTTAACTCCATTGTTGACTCGACGAATTGTTTCCAAATAAGCAGTCGAATAAATTAAATGATAGTTATTTTCTATTACGATTTTGTGTTGCATCCCTATTTAGGAAGCGTACGGGTGAGTGTCTTCAGCATGACATATGGTAATGGCGACCTATTTACGTACCTACGTGTTCTGATCGACTTGCCTTAAATAAATTGCTATATTTATTATGGGGCTTGGATCGGCGTTCATTAAGTAAGGTTTATATTTAGCGATTGGGTGTAAAGGCGGCTTGTTTTCGACATGGATACCGTTATACAGGTCACGCGACTTTTCTTTCTTTTCCGGAATTGAACTTTTGCTGTGAAAAGAAACGCATTACTGTTTCATTGGATTGCTTGGAGTGCTCGTCGGGCGACGAGACTAGGTTTGGAATCGTAAGAGGGACCGACCCCTCTTTCCCTGAAATGGGAGAGATGTATAGATATGAGAGTATTAGGAACAGCTAATTTAACTATTATTCTCATCGAGGACACACACACACACACACACACACACACACACACACACACACACACACATATATAAATCATCATCAGTCATTATCGGCCCACTGATGGTCATAGGCCTCTTTCATTGGACGCCAAGACGACCGCTCTCCAGCTCCTCCTGTTGGTGTGGCTGTTATAGCAAGTTATAAGGTTAAAGTTACATATCTGTACAAACTTTGACGAAGTCACGGTCTGATTTCCTTGGCATAGAAATGCATCACCAACTATTTTCAAGTTGGTAGATTGTCAGTTTGGCAGCCAACGTTTATAACAGCATGCTGACCTGTTGTCTTTCACTCCTCCCTTCCAATGGACCACCAGCTTTGAAACTACCTGTGTATGGTATTTTTGTAAATCAATGGAAAATAACTAATATTTTGAAAGTTATATAAAAATATAAGTATCTTCATGTCACAGTGTTGTGACGTATATGTCTGAAAGCTTATTCTATAGGCCATCATTTTTATAGGCCAAACATGAAGCCAGATGACGGCCCATATATAAATGATATAACAACCATTATTTATTTGTCATTGCACTTTGTTAACTTAAGTAATCGAAGGTACATAAAAATTAATTGTTCCACATTGATGTAACATTTATATATTACGTTCAACAATTAATCAATTGCCATCTTGAATGTTGCACCTATTGCACATCTGTAGATTAGAATATAATAACATTGAAAAAAGGGCCCGTGAATGAAACGGTCTTGATACCTTGTGAGATACCTCAACAATTATATTTAGTTTAGGTGAAAACTGCACAAACATTCGTTAGATTTTACGAAAATTGATTACACACTGACAGTCAGTTTAGGGGACTTTGTTTTATAATTTCACTTCTTCTTGGTGGTACACTCCGGAGTACGTGGACGTGATAGTGTGCTCTTATCCATGGATCGTCGGATTTTCCGTTGTTGGTAGTTTTTGCTATGTCTCCAGTTTTCCCAGTGCGTAGCGTTACGCGTACATTCGGTGAGTGAACATTTGCTGTTAATAAGGTCTGTCCATCTTGTGGAGCATCGGCCGCGAGGACCTTTGCCCTCCACTCTTCCCTGATTTATATGTGTATACATAACAATTTATATTTTATTTATTTATTCTTTAAGTATATACAATATCTCAGATTTGTAGAAACAGTTTGACAGAGTTGTGTGAAAGAAGCTTTATGACACATTACCCAGTTATGGGTTAGACGGACTTCTGCTGCATGTGATGTCACGTGTGCGGGTAGTCGGCTACACGCCGCCCTGTAGTGCCAATGTCGGCGACCTTAGGGTTGTGCTGTGTCCGTTCTCGTATTTATCATACAGCAGGCTTATCCTGTCGCCAGAAAATTGAATGTGAGAATGCGAATAGGTGATTTAGTGCTGATGTGCCTGCTTGATGCAGATGATGCAATATTTATTAATTAACTTATTATTAGGACAAGAACGTGCCCGAAGAGGCATTACAGTTGCCTAATTCTCAACAGCCGACAAAAAACAATACCTATATAATTATTAATAATTATTCTAACATTGTCTTCTTACTTTTAATTATCTGATAGGCTAGAGCCTCTAAATCTATCATCATAACAAACAACAAATCAAATGGAGTAAACTCCATCTGAGCTACAAGCACTAAGCAGTCAATTGTATGTGAAGAAATCTAGTAATTAATGGGGAGGAGTGAACTCTCGTTCCCTCGGGCCCTGATAACAATAATTAAATTAGCTATAATAAACACTCATATTTATCTATGGCAGACATAGAACATCATCATCTGGGGGACAGGGGGGGCGGGGGGTTCGGTTCGCTCGATGCCGTTTAAATTGCGGTGTCGTGGATAGGGATAATTGAGCTCGTTTAATGTTTGGCTTATCTGAGGAGGCGGGCCTCCTCGCTCCTCCCCTCTGACGGGAGGGGTTAATTTGCGCCACAAATCAGCAAAAAGCCGTGTTCATGATTTATTTATTATTATTAGAGCTCTCTAAAGTCGCGTTATTTTATCTCTATAAATCTAAACTCTGAATACTCGATACGAACCCGGGCTCGTCTCCGTAAGCGGTGCGTGAGTTTATCATTCTGTCAGTCACACGTGTTATAACTGTGTCACTATATGTAAGGTTACGTCGTTCGACCGGTACGAGCGGCGTACATGGTATTGGTTCTAGCAGGAAAAATGCATTTACGCGCCATCCAGCCGACCCAAGGGGACCTGAAGTGTGTGTCGGGCTCAGGCGTGAATCGATAGTTACTCTCGAGTCAATACTGGTATCCGTTAGTTGGCCCTGTTGGCATTTTACTACGGGAGCGTGTCTTGGTGTTTCTTTCTATGTGTTCTTGGCGGACTTAACTACTGCTAACGCGATCGCGTCGTCGGCGTCGTGCAATACGTGCTTCGGCCGACGGTAACGGGAGCCGGTTAATACCGTCGGATCGTATTCTGACGTTTGGACGAGCAATTTATTTTTGTGATTAAGAGAACTTTTGAGACAGCTCTTTGAAGTGTCCTTTAAGGGAGGTCAATTGAAAGTCACAATGTAGGTCGATATTTCGGAAGTACCACGGGCATCCAGTAGCCATGCGTAAGAATCTATCTTGCATTTTCTACAAACGTTCTATTTGGTTTGGGGATATGTGCGCGAATGCTGCGTTGCAATACGACATGATCGGTCGAATGCATGTAATATACAAAGTGAGCATATGTCTATATACGCCATTTTGCTCTTTTTGTTTATAAGAGGATAGAGTTTAAAAAGGACATGTCGTACCCTTTCCAGAACTTTATCTATGTGATTATTAAAGCTCAACGACCTATTGAGAGTGACTCCTATGTATTTCACCATCTCTGCTCTAGGTATCTCGTTACCGTAGAGCATGCATAGGCGGCATGTTTCCTCGTCTATGCGGGGGATGGGTTAGTGAGAAGAGTATGGACTTACTCTTTTCGGGATTAACCTAGTTACTTTTGGAGTAGTTTGGCTCCGTAGTTGGAGAGGCATTTAATGTACAGTAAGGTCTCATCAGCGAACTGGACGCTGGAACTGCTGGGATGTCGCGGTATGTCGCTAGTTTACAGATTAAAGAGGGTGGGTGAGAGAACCGATCCTTGCCGACAACCTGCTCTGAGGGGATGAGGTCAGGACAGGGTGCCCTCCACTCTGTAGCGGAACTGCTTGTTTGCTAGGTAATTGTTTACGATCAGTACCAGCCTGTCAGATAGTCCTAATGGTATAGTTTGAAGATGAGCCCTTGATACCAAATCTTGTCAAACGCCTTTGCTACATCAAAGAAGACAGCGCACGTGCCACGTGGCCGGCCCTGTCTTTTGAATCCCGATAGCACGTACTCCGTGAGGCGATGTACTTGTTTTGGGCATCTGTGGCTGTAGCGAAATGCGAACTGCTCGTCTGTGAATAGGTTTTTTTAGGCGTGCGAGAATTATCCTGTCATAGATTTTACCTAACAAGCTTATGGGACTTATAGGCCGGTAGCTAGTGGGCTCCACCCGGGGTTTCCCCGTTTTGTGTATGCCAATCACTATGGCGTCCTTCCATATGTCTGGGTAGGTCCAATGCGGCAGAAGGGCGTTAAAATGCACACTAGGATGTGTATAATAACGGGAGGCAGCTGTTTCAACTACTTATTATTTATTCCTTCAGGCCTGGGGGCCCTCTTTGAGTGAAGGTCCTTTATTAGATCCTTTACTTCTTCTTGTCCGTCAGACGTATGATCTCATCATCATCATCCGGTGGCACAGCCAGTCGGGCCGTTACTATACTTTCTACCTCTTTTATGTGAGAGGGGTCTGTGGGGAGGGAGCTAGGAGTGCATTGACTCTCTAGTGTGTCGGCTAGAGACTCCGCTTTTTCGTCATCCTCTAGTGCAGGTAAACGATTTTCGTGGTTAAGTGGTGGCATTTGAGCCACTGGTTCGGATTTCAAAGCCCTCGCTAGTGCCCAGTAGGCCGTATGAGACGGAGACTGTTCGCTGGCGATGTGATCCCATCTCCCGTTTATGAAATTGGGTGTATATATAATAGCTTTTTTGACATCTCTTTGGAGTTCTCGGATAGCTTGCCTGCAGACTTCGTCTCCGTTGCCATCGTGCAGAAGTTTAGCCGCATTAGGTCCCTAACTTCGTCAGAGAGAACTAAACGGTCCTCTGGCACGGTGGAGGTCTCTCTCGATGATTCTTCTATCTTGCTAAACAGTATGTACAGGTGAGTATGGATGAGACCGCGATAGCAGCTTGAGGAGAGTCTGTACTGTCTGGGATACTATCGAGTTCATTCGATTTGACGTTTGCTAAATTATCTTTTAGTAACTTATAGTCGATGATCTTTTTCTTTATTTTAATATTTCTACTAAATCTATTATCTCCGATTTCTGTTAATACGGGTCTATGGTCCGAGTTAAGCTCGTGTAACGTTTCAGCCGTTTTGATGATGAGTGAAACGGTGAACGTATATATCTATTACTGTTCGGAGAATAAGGGGTTGGGAGTGTCTGTCCATTTGACGTTTTAAATCACTATCAATAAGGGATGAACAAAGGTTTTATCATGTATTATTCCTGCTATTGATTTGAATTCGAATTTTATATATATAGGTATTTATGGCCGAGGGTCCCCACGCCCCCTCTCTAATGAAGGGCTGGCTACAGTTAGCCTTGCATTATCGTCGAGCTATCATGATTGGAGGGAAACGCGGGCGGGTGGTACGACTCACGCGCGGTCATCGTAGCGAACATTCAGAGTTAAGTATTTACGTCTGAATAGTATACTTTACTAAAACAATATTAGTAAATTTCACAACAGACGTCAACCAATTAACAATTTATCGTCACTAATATACGCCAACTCAAAGAATTGTTTGTTTGACGTTTGAAATTATAAATATACTTTACTACATATATATAGCTTAATGTGCACACCAATATAGATACAGAGCGTCTGTTCGTTCGATGGTACGGTGAATACAATGAGATATGTTGAAAACTTCTTTGCAGCCGCCCTTTGGGATATTCATGGTCAGAACCATGGGGATCCTTTTCCTATAAAGACACTTAAAAAGACTTTCAGGAAATTTAAGGCTCGCGGGAAATCCTATCCTATTCCACTTCTTGTTGACTTCCTTGTTATCCCATTCTTTTCGTCTCCTACTAATGTTGTAAGTGCGAAAGTTTGTTACTTTCCATTTTTCATGCAAAACATATCTTGTAAATAATTTGGATTGATCTTTCTTACACATTTTTGCGGCGACGTAACCTCAGAGTACAGCTAGTATATAACATATTGCTTCATATCTAAACACAATTTGCACTAAGTATCATAAAACGAATAATAAAAACGATAAATCAATACATTTTATAGCATAGAAAAGGTAATACAAAAATATAATTTATTTTGTTTTATTGTTTAGTGATAACAAGATGTATACTATTAAATAATTTGTCTTATATTTTACTTTGAAATCGGATTTCGTTAAGTGTGAATTAACATTTAGGAGTGTTGGTGGGAGAGATGCGCTGGAGAGTGGATTCCCATCTATTTAACTCCCAATAATAAAACGGAACGTACAGAATTTCCTATTGTACTGGTTTAGCTTTGGCACCCAACATTGGGCCATTACCGTTGTAATGGACTTTATTCATTATTAATGTTTATCGTCGAAATATGAAGGATTTGTGGACGTGGTGATATAGTATAATTCTACACGTAAAAACCATATAGAAGACTCTGAAATAATTTCAACTGTCTGACATCTAGGAACCGATAACGTTTACAGAAATCACGACATAACTCTTATTGAAACTAAAGAAAACATGGATGTTGTTGCTTGGCTTAATTACTAGTAGTACAGAGAGCGTAGTCTCTGTGAGTGTTAGTGGGCCTCAAAACGTTTGCTGTTGGTTATGGACTCAGCAATTTGCTGAGGGTGACAGACTACTGCAGGTAAAAGCAGAAAAGCAGAAAGAATGTTAAGTCGATGTGCAAGAGACACTAAGCACCACTTACCTCAGGAGGAACAGCTTCTGCTTCCGGGGATGATGGAGGACCCGCACTACATACGTCTGGTATTGTGGGAATCATTTAAAGAGAAGATATAAAATACTTAGTATCCTATTGACACCAAGTGCAATTTGTAATTGTTTTTATGTATATCAATTGGATATCGAGTGTAATGACAAGTAAAATTAAAAATAAATGATATGTTAATAAGATTTAGTTTTAGAGCTAACTGTTTTTTGAATTTTTAAGCCCATTGTACATTATTTTTGTTATAGTGTTAGGATTATTGTTTTAGGGATGCTCGACGACTGTTCGGAGCGCAAAGCTCGACGACTGTTCGGAGCGCGAAGCTCGACGAAAGTTCGGAGCTCGGAGCTCGACGACAGTTCGAAGCACGGAGCTCGACGACTGTTTGGAGCGCTAAACTCGACTGTTTGGAGCGCGAAGCTCGACGACTGTTTGGAGCGCTAAACTCGACGACTGGTTGGAGCGTAGTTCGACGATTGGTCGGAGCGCGAGCTCGATGACTGTTCGGAGCGCGAAGCTCGACGAAAGTTCGGAGCTCGGAGCTCGACGACAGTTCGAAGCACGGAGCTCGACGACTGTTTGGAGCGCTAAACTCGACTGTTTGGAGCGCGAAGCTCGACGACTGTTTGGAGCGCTAAACTCGACTGTTTGGAGCGCGAAGCTCGACGACTGGTTGGAGCGTAATTCGACGATTGGTCGGAGCGCGAGCTCGACGACTGTTCGGAGCGCGCATTTTGATGGCTGTTTGAAGCGCGTAGCTCAAAGAATAATCGGAGCGCGGAGCTCGACGACTGTTCGGAGTTTGTCTTCCGTAACCAAAAAGTAAAGTAGACCAAAAAGTAAAGTACATACATTTTAGAAGGAGATAGGGCCATGCCGTACTGCAGCGGAATTGGACTAGCACCACTGAGGAGGTACCTCTCGCTCATATGATTCCGCCATAAAGTGGCACTGTCGGTGTCGCGTTTCGTGCAGTTTGTAAGCAGCCGGTGGCCCATTGGAGGGGAGGAGGAAAGGCATTGTAATTATGCGTGGTAGTAATAAGAAGACTCCGATGCTCGTTTGTCCCCCTTACTATAAAAAAACGAAATCAAATACGAAAAAATAAAATTTCCAGTTTCCCTAGATTCTCCGGCATCCTATCATCGGATTCTGACTTAATTACGAGATGGGTCCACCTTTTTAAACACAAAAAAGGAAGGAAGCACACTCTTTCGAACAAAAAAAAAAACATTTATAATTTGTAAATAGCTGCAGGTCCTAACTTTTTAAGGGCCTGTACCTACACCACCATCATCATGAGATGATGGATGTCAGATACAAACGTTCATTAACATCAGAAGGTTTACGAAGACAAAACGTATGTGAGATTGCTCTTTGAATTGAGATTGAAAATTGTGAGGATTGCTTTCGATTTCTCCAATAGCCCGCCATAAGATCATATATATAGTAAAAAAAGCTAAAAAAAGATATATATTATTTATTGTTACTAACAATATATGCATAAATTTGTGTCAAATAAACAGTTTTTAAAACAAGAGCATTAAAACGGAAAATATTTGTCTACCTACTTACTTTACAAAAGCATTTCCGTATTATGTAATTGGCAATGAACATTGATGTTGTTGGAATGATGTTTTGAACACTATTACAACAATATGCCATATATAAACGTAGTGAAGTTATATCCGTGACCTCTCTGGCTCTTGAAATTGATATTGACGAAACCGTACCCTATACCACCAGCTGCTACGTTGGCATAACCACCATTGCCATCATTATAGTGGTCCTCAGCTACAATACCATGGATTATGGCCAGCCCTGGCTCATCTGTATTCCGTGGATACGACATCTCGCCCTCTCTCACAATGAAAGGGATTCCCATTTTATTGTCATTGCTTTGGTAGAGCAGGAAATCGTCATCGTAGATATGTCCAAGACGCAGGGTGTGACTCTGGGAATACGCGCCAGCCAGCAGGGCAACGATGCACACAAGTGTACGCATTTCTGTTTGATTTGTTTATTTACACGAGCGTGCCTATGATATTGTTTTATACCATACACGTGGATGGCGGCAGGCAAAAGTGAAGCATTACTTTTTGTTCTTTTTTAACATTGTTGGAATCTAGTCGAAGAATGAAAAAAGAAAGGATGGCAGGTCAACCAAACAGATATACAATGGGAATGTTGAAGGATGTAGGTACCGAAGCAGACGTAGATTGACTTACCATGATCAGGTTGATCGGGTACTGTCCGAAGGTGGTGTCAAATGTGTTCGAGCCGGCGTGTCTTTACGAAGGGAATAAGTAGCGTGAAGGAGGCAAGGCAAAGGCGACTTGTAATCTGTGCATCTGCCCACCCACATTGGGCAACAAGCGTGAAGATGCGTTGTTTCATTTTTAGAAGAAACTAATTCAAAGGACACGAGTGTGCTTATAACACTTTTTTAGCATTTGAACCGCCCATGTTGAGATTTTTGTTTGTAACCAAACACATCAAGTCGTGTATAAACCCCACCATGGTTCAAGCCTTGTCGTGGCGGTGGGGCTCAGTAGCCTGGGGTGATGCGAAACACCTTGGGCGAAGCCAATTGAACCGAGGCGGTGGCGACTCTTGGTACCCCTCCTATAAGAAGAGGGGACAAAAGAGGAAAAGTGGAGGCGCTTTTGCGCACGGGGCAAGGGGCGAGGGTGGGAACCTCACCCCATTGCACTGTCCCAAAGTCGATGGGTTGTCATGTGGTGTGGAACAACCCCATCTGTGGAGGTGGCGTCGATCAGTTCAGGGGCTGAATTGCCGTCGAGATGCCCTGATGATTTGCTGTTCCGGAGCACCACATAAAAGGTGGCACTGGGGGCACTCGCGGTGGTTTTTGCGAGTATTCGGCACTATACAATGTGTCGCGAGCCCCACACACCACTGGACCCCACCCAGGGCCCGTGAAGGCGCGTAAATGCGTTTCCCCGCGTCAACAAAAAAAGAAAAAGTTGTGTATCAAAGTGTACGGTTTTAACGATAATTTATTTCTAGTTTCAAACCTTCTGTTAGAAACAGAAAACAAATTAGGTTAATTCAAAGAACCAAAAAGCTGACTGACTGCAAATAAAGAAAACAAGGCTAGTTAGTAGTCAATTCTGCAGTCGGGACAAATTAAAAAATCACACTTAAAAGCCAGTTCCCTAATGGGGTAGGCGAAGCGAACAGAGGGAAACTAATCACGACCCTCAAATGCCTTGCCTCCTCCAGATTCATAACGCTTTATTATAATGAATTAATTGATTCATTCACATTTCAAATTATAGCACAATTATACTTGAATTTTAATAATAATTTGAATTTTAATGAAAATGATTATATATTTTTCAGTATGCCCTTCCTTGCATGACACATATTTCACGTCTCGGACCTTGTGGGTTAGTTATAGTTAAAACAAGCAAGTTCTATGGGTGTCGCCAATTAATTAGGTCCACGTAACCATTTCGCGTAACTAATGTCCTAACGATATTATAGTACAACTACTATTTCTATAATTGCTATTCGTGAGAAGTAATGAGTACATTGTGCCACAAGGGAGGAAAGTGCTACACCCCGTCCTCCTTCCTCCAGTGGAAATAGTTTTTAGTAACACTAATCTAAAGCAAAGGAACGTAATACCCCGGTCCAAGCCTTTTCGTGGTGTGTGTGGGGGGGGGCTCAGCAGCCTGGGGTGAGCCCAGGCGAAGCCAAAAGACAGAACAAATATCCCTCTTTTAAAACTGGAGGTGCACTTTGTGACTTTCTTATCTGAAGAGGGGATAAAAGAGCAAGAGGCGGAGGCGCTTTTGAATACAGGGCGAGGGGTGAAGATGGTAATTTCATCCTATTGCACTGTCCCAAAGTTGGTGGAGTTCTTTGGAGGCAACCGTTCTATGGAGGAGGCGTCGCTTGGTCGGGGAATGACTAGCAGCCGAGGTGCCCTGATGATTTGTAGTTCCCGGGCACCTCATCAAATACTGCGCTGATGGCACTCGCGGTGGTTTTTGAGCGCATTCGGCACCATAATGTAATGCGAGCCCCACACACCACCGGACCACACCCAGGGCCGGTGAGGGCGCGTAAATGCATAAAATTTATATAAAAATACACGATTTCATATAGAACTGTCATTCTAAAGCATCCGTGATTATACATAAACATATGTATTTTAAAGTCATCCTTAGCCTCACAATTTTTCGTTGATTTTTTAAAGTAGTGCATAATTTGGCATGTGTAATGTACATAGGACATGTTTTATAGACGGTTTAGGGACGCAGTGTCTCTCTCTGATCTTGGTAAACCAATGGTTACAGGTATGTTATTGATCGAATTAAGAAATTAATTTATATATTTGATTATATGCTTGATTTTTATTACAGAAATATTAAAATGCATAGACATATGACCTTCCATGCACGTCCTAAGAAACGAGAGAACCAGTTCATAAAAAAGTCGGAGTAGGAAGGAGAATAAATTATAGGTATGTAGCGCAGCAGTAATGTTATACATCTCTTTCACTCTCTAAAAAAAAAACGAAATTAATACATCCCTTTCCGCACTTTTCCCACTAGAGCCGAAGTTCGCTCAAGGTGTCTCGGATCACCCCAGGTTACTGAACCTTACTGTCACGACAAGGCTTGAACCATGGTGGGGACCAGGGACAGCATGTGACAATTGGCAGTAATCTATTTTGCACGCGTTGCAAAATCGCTGCAATATGGTATGATGGCTCTATGCATGTTTTGTATAATGTTAGGTTATTTCTAGGCGCTATACCAATAAAACTGATTTAATGGTATCAAAGGATCACTAACACTGAAAAAAATTCTACACTACCAAACGTTTGCTAGAAGTTTTTGATTTGAGAGCAACAAGTGACCACACAGGACTCTCCACGCGTTACTGCTTCACCACAAGAACGCTTCCGCACATGTCGCGCACAAGACGAGGTACTTCCTGGACATCACGCTAGTCAATCTCTCGGGCCACTCTCCTTACAACCCTGACCTGGCATCATGTGGCTTTTCACAGTTATGTTAATTGATTACCAATTTTGTCATCTAAAAGAGACGCTTGGAACAGGACATTACATGCGGACGAAGATACAGAACAGCGAGTTTAGCTCTTGTTGTGTGCCCTAGTCGGTTTCGCGGGTTCTTATTAAAGCGCCGGCTAGTTCATTGGTGACTCAATTTGCAAATAAACTACATATGTTGGTTTTACAGGTTCATTTAAGAAGTAATTCATGTGAAGAATTAGCCAGTCGATAATTATCTCGACTAGACGTACCGGCTGGCTAGTTGACTCTATAATAACGACCTGACAAACCGTCCTCTTTTATTTATAGTATAGGAAGGCAAACAAAAGATCGGAGCCGACCTACGACTACCGATGCCCTCCGCTGGACATCCGCATTATTGTCATGCAGATCCGTTCTGCCCATTTCATTTTTCTCCCCTCCAGTGGGCCAATGGCTACACCCAAATGACATGCAACGCGACAGCATAGCTATCACTTTACAACGGTGTCATGCGAGCGACAGGTAGCTCCCCGATCGTGCCAGTCCAATTCCGCTGGAATGCAGATTTGCATTACTTATTACTTAGTTTACTTATTACTTAATTGTCCTACATGTTGTATATATTATTTAAATTTTGTTGTAGATATTTTACTTACTAATAATCTGTTGAGTTTGTTTCGCCGTTCAGGACAGAGTTAAACCTTGACTTAAATTGAATTTTTATAATTTCATTTTGAATTAAAAATAAAGTATCCATGTATCCTATTACTTACTATAATATTGTAACTGCTTGCTGTCTATACATGGAAGTAAAATTACTCAAACTATTTTAGGAGGATGTTATTGAGGCAGAATACAAAACAATTGCTCGAATCTTAGAAACGGCTGAACATGACTAAATGCGGTTTTATTTTAATGTATTTGAATAAGCCTCATTTAACATTTATAGTTTGTTTCATTTAAATCGGATGGTCGGTAAAAAGAGTCATGATGGTTTAAATAAATACCAAGTGTTTACCACACAGCATAGAAACGAAATCTAAAATATTATAAAACACACGAAATTTAAATTTATAGGTAACTTGTGAGCTGGGGACGTCCGGCAAGATCAATATAATACACGGTCGAAATTGGAGGTTAAAGAGCTATAGCAATTTTTGTTAGTGTACTTGAGTCCTGAAATTTGACAAAACGTAATTTGTGAGTAGAAAAGAAGACCTATTCCATATTTTATAATAGAGCCATCGTTAAACGATAAAAGTATATTTTTATTTTGATGACTACCTACGCCCATGGACATTCGCATGATTATTACGCAGATGCATTGCCCTTCTACTTCCCCCTGCCCACAATGGGCCACCGGCTACCCACAAACCGCACGAAACGAGACTGTGATGCTGTCACTTTACGCCGGTATCAAGTGAGCGTGAGGTACTTCCCCGGTCGTGTGGATGTAGTGTCCAGCGGAGTGCAAATGTGCTTCAATCTAACCAACTATTTTCCCAGGAATAACATTAAAAGTACAGACTTTTTAATATTGACATCATCTTGCCTCATTACGTGTCTGCGCCCGGACTTAACTTCACGCCGATCATTGATATGCAAACATAAGGCACAAGTATCGGAAACTATTTATACCGCAAGTGAAATAAACCTGCAAATACATATGTCTGCAGAGTTCTTGAGCGCAGGAGATAAAAGATTCTTCAGATCATCGTCTTTCAGGGAGAGAAAGCCTAAGAGGTGCAGGGGCGAAGAGGTTGGTGGCGAAGTATAATAAAAGCTATAATATAGCGCGGCGTTTTTTACTCCGGTGCTATACCTGCAGGGTTCTGGAACCCTGAGAACAATGGTTAGATCAGATCTAAGAGTAAAAGGTCAGCGAGGTTCAGTGGTGCAGCTTTGGTGGGGTTTCGAACTACAGACCAAAAAACATAGGTCTGCTTAGATTTAGGGGTAATAAGTAAGCCAGGTCCTGGAATGAAGGCTTGGCGGCAACGATGGTGGAGCCCCCTCTGGGGATAGCGGGCGAAGCCACCTCCCTTACTTCATAAATAAACACACTGTTCCGTAATATGCAAACTTAAGACCCATTACAAAAAGAACAAAGGCAATATCAACTTTCTCGCGAACGAAGTTGCGGATATAGCTAATTTAGAAAAAAACGATTAAGCGTCGAAATATTGTACATCAAACTACATAAATTAACCCAAATTGCGAGAAGTACTTATCCCATATTAATTAAGGACACGAAGCGTTTTATCGGAAACTTTAACAATATTGCAAACGCCCGTAGCTCGGCTCACTGGTACTCATTTATCCCGAACAAAATTTGATTTATGGTAACATCCTGTCGTGAATAATGCATTAATGCCATTGATATATTATAAAGTCTCGCATTAAATTTTTCACGACATTGTGTCGTATCACGGTTCGCTGCCGTCACAAATTCAGGGGAACGCGTATAGTTCGTAAATTACATTGGCAACGCCCTGAATCACTCGGTTTCCGGATGATTTACTTTATGTAGTTGCTAGAGTAAAGTAAGGAGGGAATGCTTTCAGGTGAGAATAAAAAGCATTTACAGCTAAGTTAAATAATTTGTAAGAGGCACCTATATGCTGAATTGGAGAGAAAATGGGCCGGCACGACCGGGTACATGATACCGCCATAAAGTGACAGCTATGTTGTCTCATTTCGTGCAGTTTGTAAGAAGCTGGTGGCCCATTGGAGGGGAGGACGAAAATGCGTTAAGGAATCTAAGTGTAAATTATGTGGATATTTATGGGCATCGGTGGGCTTTAAGGGTTCCGATTTCTTTCTTGCCCTAATACGTTACCATGAAGAAAATCGCAGAATAAGTAGAATCAAGGCTAAAATTAGAAAGGTCAGGAAGAATATGTTTACAGACGTACATGAAACTCATGTCGTTTGGCTTTAATCTTTTCTCTGTATAAAAGATTGGAGCCAAACGGAAGAAGCATCATCGATACGATGTCTGCTCTTTAGTTATCTTTAATATTATAGGGCGACGCACGACCCATTGGAGGGGAAAATGAAAGGAGGACAACCTATACACGGTTACAAACAATACACGGTAAATGCTTATGGGTGTTGATAGTCATCAAACAGGCTCAGACCGCTTGTTTACACACTACAGTATACATTAAAAACATGCAATCGAAGGTGATTACCGACGCTTATTAACATCCGCGTATGCAAATGAGTTGCCATCTTTTACACTATTCCTCCCCAACGGATCACTGGCTACTAACGCATAGGTTTAACGTTTGGGTGAAAATTGCAATGTTGCATGACACTAGCTCTTACTAGAGAATAAATAACAATTATACATTATATACCCGGTATCGAAGCTATAAAATTTTCACCAGCACAAAATGCCTAGTCCTATTCTATTATCCGATCAGTTATTTTGTCTGCTTTTGATACTTGCACAGAAAATCATAATAAATAAAAATTTATAACCCACAGAGGCACGTTGTCATTGTATAGCACATAGTGAAAAGCCGATTATGACTTGCCCTTCGCTGCAAAATTCTTGTGGGAGAGATGGGATGTTTTATTAAAGCCTATGTACGGGCAAGTATTACGAACGGGTGGGGATACGTGGAACAGGACAAGAACGTGTACTTATTACATGCAATTATGAGTATCCTTATTTACATGTCAAACAATTGCTGACAATATGCTGATCTGCGTGGGATACGCTGTAAGAAAATATACACATACAATATAAGGTAGATAAAAAGAACAGAAAGCTGTCAATAACGCGCTGGCAACAATGTGCTTTACTAAAGAGTGGAAACCTCTTCTTAAGTCAGAGCCTCAGACAGAGCACTGGTTTTCAGGGCCGGCCTTCTAGCGGTAACGACAATTAAATTGATTTTGTTACTGTAAAATACAATTTATATTTAAATTAATGTAAATTATGTAATATAGGCATATATACATAATTACATATCATGCACTGTGGGTGCAGAAACAATATACTGTGTAAAGGTCTTGTGATAAATAAGAAATAAACATACTATATGATACAATGTTTATCTTCAAGTGAACATATACAAGATGTTATTAAAATATTATATACATAAAGATTTGACACACACTGCCTCTGCACAATTACTTGTATTCATTACGCCTTTATAAATCCGCACTGTTGAGCTAACATTACATGCGCTTTGTATTGGATTTTGAAATTAAACTTATCACTTGATTTTGTTATTTCTTGTCTACTCAAATTTTGTAAAGAGATAAACGAGAACAACAGCATTGTGGCTAAATGTTATTTCCTTCTGTTCTCGATTCTTAACAAAGAGGCTTGATTTAGATACGGAGTTATGTGAATTCGCCGTGGTATGTTAAGGTAGAAGCGAGCACAGGCGTTTTGAACCCGCTGTATGAACTTTTTGATTCTTTCTAGTAATCGGGGCCCAATGACAACATCTACATAACACAACTTTGAGAGTACTTTGACTCACAAGGACTTATATGAAGCGGACCGCACGAAACGCGACAGCGCAGCTGTCACTTTACGCCGGTATCAAGTGAGTGAGAGGCCGACCGGGGAAGTATCCCTGGTCGTGCCGGTGCAATTCCATTTCATAGGATGTAGTTAGTGTTAGAACCACGCTGCGACAAAATTATATTTTCCTGCTCGTCTTTAATTTATACGATATGATGGCGGTTGTGTAAGCAACTCGCAAATCATGAAACAGCGGCCTCATCCAATCAGTAAAATCGCAGTTTCGCTAGGAGTAAGCTAGTACTTATGAGATGAAATGCCCGTGAAAAATCTATCAGCACCATTATCGCTACCCTTCCGTCATCTTGGGCTTGCAGTAAATCGATGAATATGATAGATTTTAAGGCTCTCTCCACCAGCCACAATACAAAGTTTCATACGTCTAAACCAGTTTTCGAATCACATTTTCTTTTCCACCGCGGACACCTCATTTATAGCCTGCTCAAATGCTGACAGCGCATTTTTCGGAGACGAAAATTGTTTTATTTTAGAGAATAAAAAGAAGGCATACGATGCCAGGTCAGGGTTGTAAGGAGAGTGACCCGAGAGATTGACTAGCGTGATGTCCAGGAAATCCCTCGTTTTGTGCGCGATGTGTGCGTTCTTGTGGTGAAGCAGTAACGCGTAGAGTCCTTTGTGGTCGCTTGTTGCTCACAACTCAAAAACTCCTAGCGAACATTAGGTAGTATAGAATTATTTTCAGTGTTAGTACTCCTTTAATACCATGAAGTCAATTTCATTAATATAGCGCTTAGAAATAAGGTAAGGTTATACAAAACATGCTTAGAGCCATCACCCTATATTGCAGCGTTTTGCAGCGCGTGCAAAATAGATCCATGTCAATTTCCACAGGCTGTTCCTGGTCCTCACCATGGTTAAAGCCTTGTCGAGGCGGTAGGGCTCAGTAGCCTGGGGTGATCAGAGACACCTTGAGCTAAGCCAATTGAACCGAGGAGGTGGTGGCTCTTAGCACCTCTCTTATAAGAAGAGGGAACAAAAGAGCAAAGGCTGGCGGCGCCTGTACGCACGGAGCAAGGGGCGGCGATGTTAACCTTACAACATTGTTACTGTCCCAAAGTCGGTGGGGTTGTCCTGTGGTGTGGAACAACGCCATCTGTGGAGGTGTCGGTTCCTTCGGGGCCTGACTAGCCGTCGATGTGCTCTGATGTGTTGTCGTTCCGGGGCACCTCACCAGAGGCGGCAAGAATGGCACTCGCGGTAGTTTTTGTGGGTATTCGGCACTATCATGTGCCCCGAGCCCCGCACACCACTAGACCCTACCCAGGGCGTGTGAATGTGTTTGCCCCGTCAACAAAAAAGATGGCTGTCCCTGGTACATTCGTATATTAGACCTACGTAGAGATTTTGAGTTCCCCACTACCGCGGGCCACTTCAAGGAGCTCTCCAAAGGACACTTAGATCGAGCTACTCATCCAATCATCCAATTCCTATCGCCACTATAATAGCGGGCTACAACAACCGGGCCACAAACGTAGGCGCCGATCACGACAATTGTATCACACAACAAAACAAAACGCAAACAGCCGTGCGAGCGATTCTATCCACATTCACCACGTCATAACAGACCACAGCACACACGTTCGACTCCGAATAGTCAGAACGACGACGTTAGTGCGGTCATAGGAGATAATTCCCCGTACCTTGCGGCGGAAAAGGAGGTTGGTCTAACCCCTATCGACCACAATTTCATCTAGACCGACGCCCGACGTGTCTTATAACAACGATGAAGCTGCATTGGACACATCCGCCAGCATAGAACAATCAATAAGAGCTAGCGACCAAACTCCTCCCCGCGCTTATAGATCGCTTCACTTTGGTAGGCGTCGCTTCGTTTTGAAACACCCAAGCAGTCGACTGCTTCGTTTCTGGATTGTATTGATGAATCCAGGACTCATCAACTGTAATACTGTCATATACAGGCTGCACCAAATTTACCTATCATGTCACGCCACCATTCCATCCGGGCCTGTTTCTGTGCCACGGTGAGGTTGTGCGGCACTCAGTGCTGAACCTCTTGATACGTAATTAGCCTATTGTCTTGCATTCAATTTATCACTGTTAGCACGTTTTCTTTCCATAACAGCCGTATATACATAAATAGTTTTTTTCGCAATACTTTTTGAGTGCGTATCTTAAGGTAACTTTTGTTGACCATACGCTGATAATTGTATATTTTAAACATTTTTTTCGTATGGTAGAAAATTTTGAGACGTAAACGCGTCAAAACATAAATCTACAAAAAAGTACAGGAAGTTATAGCAAAGCGCCTGTAGAAACTAAAGAGCTAGTTAGGTTTTAACGAGACAACGTAGTTCAACAGTTCGTTCTACACACTGTCTGTTACTGAATATAACCCTAAAAGAATGAGAAACCGCGTTATAAATATGTGTTCATCTATTTCAAGGTACATAAATTATCTTTAAAGTTTCAAGATTGTTAATGGGAGCGTAGAAGAGAATTTAAAAAACAAATTTATCTTTTAAATATCCTTGTGCAAGTTCCTCGGTCCATTACTTAAACAAACTCAAACATCCGACTCCGAACCAACCGAGCGGCGTTGCACTTTTTGTGAATCTAATGACTCAGGAACGTCACACTTAAGGAATTACGGTCTTTATTTAGATTTTTTAAAGTGAAACTGCTTTATGCACGCTTGATCTGAGTAAGCTGGTGAATATGTGAAGACAGCGTTACGGAAACGAGGCCAACGGATATTGAGTAGGAGATATAAAATGATGAAAATAGAAATACAAAGAGTTATGTTTCGTATATTGTTATAGGGGCAAGAGGGACAGGTGCGAGTGCACATTTTATTTATCTCTTTCTCGCATACCCGTTTCGTATAACGAACGTTTTACTCCGGCCGTGTGGTCTAAAGCACACTCATTTTCTTTCTTCAATTGACCAAAATGAGTATGATTGGTATTGTGGCTTGACTAGTCATTGGTGACAGTTTAATTATCACGCCAGGGATAGCACAGAGATGCTGGACAATTAATCGATTCTACCTTGATTGGTATTTCTGCCAATAGAATTAATCCAAATATTATCGTATCATGCCCCGGTATCGGTTCGTACTAAATTGTTTTCTATATGACTGTATGGAATGAAATGATTTTTATTGAATTTATATTTGGTCCATGAAAGTAATATTTTCATCTTCTTGATTTCTGATCATAAGGGTTCGTTCCTGGGGTCGACCCTAAGAGTGTTATTAGGATTTTGCAATTTCTAAAAAACAGTTTGCAAGTACATTCAGGTCTACTTCTACTTTCGCTACGGAGAGACTCTCACTTGTATAGAATAATAGGTTAGTGTTAACTAGTAGCTATAGAAGTAGCCGAAATTCTAGGCTAGGTGTATATTTTTATGATTATTCTATTGAGACTCTCAGCAACGAAGACAATGTCGCGTGTATCAGCTAGTTGCACAGCGAAACGGTTTCCCTGATAACACGGAGTCACGCTTCGCGTCAGCCCCGCGTCTCTGCGCTCGATGATATGAGCCGACATTTTACCGCCCTGTTTAAGCGGGGAATGACTTAGGACTCAGACGATGTTTTATAACCTGTTCACAGCTTCGGTTAATATACCCGAGTGGAAGTAAAAATTGTTACCTTGCAGTTGTCTCACGAACCTTGGAAGGGGTTCAAGGATATTCGATCAGAGCGCTGTTAATAACACTCCCCGCTAGTAGGTCATCTATCCAACCATCCGCGTATCAATAAACATGAGCGGAATCTACAACTTACTAAAATGCTGATTGCGAGCCGTATGGTTAGCATTATTGGTCTTTTTTCCATATTTTTTCTAAATGGTTCATGGTGCCTTATCCATTTTTGTTCTGCGTCATATTTCAGTATAGTAGGATCCAGTGTTGGAGCTCAGATATAGAAAATGTTTAAATAGTTTCAGGATTCATCGCTCCAGTGAGCTCCAACATATTTGTGCGGTCAACTACCATCACCTTCGTCTTACATTTGTTTATCAGTAAGCCTAGATGTTTCCTGTCATGCTTCATTTGATCCAGCAAGCATTTCATGTGTACGATCAACTATCTTCACCTTCGTTTGGCTCCTGTTTATCTGCAGGCCTAGGTGTCTGCTGACATGTTCCATCCGATCCAGCAAGCATTTCACTTGAACGGTCAACTGCCATCACCTTCGTCTTATTCTTGTTTATCTGCGAGCCTAGGTGTTTACTGACATGCTACATCCAATCCAGTGAGCCAAACAATTGTACGGCCAACTACCATTAGTTTCACCTTGCACTTGTTTATCAGTATACCTAGGTGTTTGCTGACATGTTCCACCCGATCCAGCATTTCATTACAGTTTTGGAGTCAGCCAGAAGGTACTAATATATTGTTGCTGTTGGTTATGTCCTGAAGTGAACTGATATCAGCTGATGATAATGATCATCATGATGATACGGCTTAATGAAATTTCATTTTGTATTAAAAACGTTCACCGATGTATCTGCCGATATCGCCTCATCTATTGTTATTTTGTATTAAAAACGTTCACCGATGTATCTGCCGATATCGCCTCATCTATTGTTATTCACCTCAGTTGTGTAAATCGAGGCCGTTATTTTGAGTGAGGTTGTGATTAACATAACTCACATCCATCACAAATGCTTTCGACGTGTTTATGTAGAATTTATATTTTTTTTATACAGAACTGTAATGGTCCATTGAAACCTTTTATTTTTAACTCGTTCAAACACAAACAAATAAACATACGAATATTGCTTGCTATGTAAATGTTGTGATCCTGTCACTTGTATTTGATGCCCAGAAAACTTTATTGGTATATCGATTAAAATTGTAGTTAGTTCTTTTTTCTTACACCCAAGCGAAGGCTATTGTCAAGAGTTTATTAAAATAACAAAAATCCCGACTGGTAAATGAAAAAAAAAACCGGGCAATTGCGAGTTCGACTCGTATTCTGAGGGTTCCGTACCCGGGGGTCACGACTATTTTGTCCTTATAAAAGTTCTTGCGTCCGTCTCTCCTTTTTTGCACGGAAACGAAACGAGTTACGTCGAATACATTTCAAATGTTGACATAAATATACCTGACAAAGGAAGAGGCTGACGACTCGAACGAGCGACTACGAACTAGCCTAATTTTTGGTTTTTCAATTGTTAGCACTCGGGTTTTATGTTGTTGTTTTAATTATTTTTTTATATTATATTTAACTAGCTACCCGCCCCGGCTAAACCTTCCTCTTGATCGTGCTATTCATAGGTTAATCCCGCATGAATTTCTTTTATAATAGTATAGATATTAAATATTTATTATTAACAAAATACTTAAGGTACAATCTGTGCTTCGTAATTGGAAACCCATCAATGTTCTAACATACATCAAGCTTTATGTTACACTTCTGTTTACAAACAAAATATCTTAAAATTAAACAAAACGTTTTGAAAGACCTATAACATAATGTGAGAATCATACTGATGAAGAATTTTAAATGGTTGTTGAAACATGGATCTTCGCACTCATTGACACACACATTGAAGTCCGGTCTGATGAACTTTAAAGCGCGTAGGCGGCAGAGGAACCCTTTTCCAAGAAAAGCAAACGGAGACACTGAAAGCGTTTACACGTTTAGGTTTTAATTATGAAAGTGTTCAGGGCCAGCATTGATAATCGTATATAATAAGTCCCGTAGACAATTTTCGCTATGTGCGTGATGATAGTTATCCCTAGTAGTCACAACTGTTGTGCGCTCAGAATTATTTCACGTTCTTTCTTCGGTAGTTGGTATTATTTGACATCTGCTATCACCCCATACAAAATACGGACAGGTAAACTAATCATTGTTACCTATGTTATTCTTTTTCTCCGATGAAAAAATAAATGTGTCAATACAGTATTAATAAATATATACTAAAGTTATGGCTTGGTATATGATTCTATTTTTTAAGTTGCAGACGGTTTATTTTGCGGTTAGAAGAAATCTATTTTGTATTTTACTTACTTTAGATATTTTATTTCAATAATTCAATTACATAATGTATCAATTAAATTTTATAAAAAATGCAGGATTGTGCGACACAACAAAATATTCTTATATAATCATTGTATCATTCTATTTACTAATGGGGAAAGTCAAGATAAGTAATTATGGCAACACATAGCAGACGTAATAGCCAGAGGTAACAAATTCTTAACGTTCTATATAAGTATTGTGGGCTTCAGATCTGTCAAATGCTTGGCATGATTGTTGTTTATTACTTAGATCTCCTGCTACTCGCATCCATCCTGGACCGGCTACAGCACGGAGATCACCTACCCACCTGGTGAACGGTCGACCAACACTTCGCTATCCTAAACGCGGCCTCCACTCCGGAACCTTACTGGCCCATCTGCCATCGGTTCTTCTGACTGTGTGACCAGCCCTTTGCCACTTCAGCGAGCTTATTCGTCGCGTGATATCGGATACTTTAGTTCTCCGCCATAAGCCTTTCGTAACGAAGTCATAAGTCGGATAGACAAACACCCACATAGCACGTTCAATAGCCTATTAAGCTACCGCTAACTTGCGGACCAGTAATAAATTAAGAGGCAATGTTTTGGCCCCGTAGGTCATAACGGAGAGAACGCTTTGGTTGAAGACTTTTTGTCTCCAAGCTCTGCGGTATAGGCGACGTGAGAATGTGACGAAGCTTCCGGAATACGTATTATTTTATTACTGTCGGTCGTCTTGGCATTCGCTGAAAGAGGCCCATGTCAGCAGTGGACCGATAGGGGCTGATAATGATAATGATGATGATTTGACCAATGAGAAATTTGACGACTTACTATAAAATTGATAGGTACTTAAAGTTAGTGCCCCTCTAGTTCGATGGACTGTAAAATCAAACGCAATAGCATCGCCGCTAGTAGGTCCTTCCGAAAAAAAAATAGACTGGATTTATATGAGAATGTAATAATTGTATGCAGGCCGTTATTATTTCTGCTACGTCGGTCGCTGCGATCGGTTTGACGTATCGCACAACCCAATTTGCATATAGCGCTATTCGCTATATAGAGTCATACATGGAGACAGGAAGAGGAAAATAGGGCTAGAGGGCTAGAGAAAATAAATTATTTTAAATGTTGTAGAAAAGTATAGCTAAAAAGTAAATTCTACATCTGTACATACAAGGAAAGTTCCTTCTATGTGTGTACAGATGTAAAATAACCACAAAAGAGCAGGAAAATAATCGTAAAAGAGCAGTGAAATATTGTCAGCATTCGGAAAACTTTTTCACTGCGACGAATGCTACGTTCTGAGCGGAAAAACGGACAAATGATAAAAGAGAAATAAAAGAGATTTCCTGAACGACCGTTGTTGACAAACAGACGACGCTTGTTCACAAACAAGCAACACGATAGAAATATTAGCACGCAAAATCAGCAAAACTTCCTAATACTTTTGTACAAGGTACTGCGTTGCAGCTAAATTGGGCTGGCGCGCCTGGTTAGGTAAGCAAAGCGACAGCTATTCTGCGATCGTGGGTCTTGTAAGTGTCTAGTCCACCCATTGGAGTGAACAAGAGTGTGGATATCAATGGGCGTCGGTACTCGTAACTCAAAACTCCGCTTGCTATCTATACTAGTAATATTATAAAGAGGAAACATTTGGCTGCTTGTTCCTTTCCATGGTACAGGCTCCGAAGCTTCTGGACTGACTTAAAAAATTCTTCTACTATTAGAATCCTATATTATCTGAGCTAAATTATAGAAAATGTTATATAGCCTGTGACTACATAATATTTTCTATAACGTTAGATATCAATATGAAAACTTTGATAATGTGACCAAAGGTGTGAAGAAAATATCAAAGTGAATCTTTAGGAACAGGTAGTGGAATGCTACATAGGAAAAGGTAGTATCCTCCTATGCAAGAGAATTGGGCTGGCACGACCGGGGAACTACCTCTCGCTCACTTGATACCGGCGTACATATATGTAATATATGTACGCCGGCGATAAGTGACAGCGTGGCTGTCGCGTTTCGTGCAGTCTTCGTGAGTAACCAGTGGCGCATTGGGGTGGAAGGATGATAGGAGGGAAACGCATATACGTAACAATCATGCGAAAATCCGTGGGCGTCTGTAGTCATCAAAAGGCTCCGATTGCTCCTTTGCACCATTGTGCTAAAAAAAAATAATCTTTATGTGGCTGCAAAAATTATCGTCTAAGTCGTCACGATAGACGTTGTTCTGTCATAAATTGAATTTGTTGTCATGGTAACGTGTGATGTTTACGAGGGCGAAATTAAAATATATAGTATCCGTGTGAAGCGGGGTCGGAAGGCTGGTAGCAAAATTGAAATTCTTCTCATGATGACCCGAACATGAACTACATAATCCGCGTTCGCGGACGTCACATTTCGTGCATTTGTGAGTAACCGGTGGCCCGTTGTAGCGGTGGAGGAAAGGAGAAAAACGCATTTGTATGACTATTGCACGCGTTTTTATGGGCGTCGGTAATCATCAAGCGGCTATGACTGATCGTTTGTCCCCTATAATATAAAAAAGATGAACATCACATCGACAGTTTTCAAATTAAGAACCAATTCATTTTTTGAAATCGGTTAATAATGTAATTGGTAAATAATGGTAAAACGGTAAAAGTTAAATGGATATATCTCTTGAGAGTTGTTTCGACTGTGTACTGTGTATATTATTCGATTCGTGTTGTGTTTAATTCACTTCGTTTGTACGAAAACAAATACCATGGAAAATGATTTTTTTTATTTTTGTAATCAAAACTAAAGCCCCGGAGACATTTTTATACGGCATCGAAAATAGAGATTGTTTTATGTTAAGCTCTTCTTCGACAGATATCCTTGGTACTGTTAATATATCTATGAGGCAGTGCGGGCTCAGTAGCCATTTTATTATAATTTTTTTTTATATAACTGGAATTTATTTTATTATAACTGGAACTATTTACTAGGCACTACTTTTGTCATTCGGATAAATGAATAGATTCTCATATGGGTCACTGGGGACTCTATTGGGTCTATACTCGTAGGCTGTTCTACGGTATAGGCCAGGTTGCGAAAACTTTGCCAGGCATTGCAGCCGCCCCACCATACTTTGTCACTGGCTACTGAGCCCCAACACCTTGTCGTGGTGATGGGGCTCAGTAGCCTGGTACGAATACATATGCTTTGGGCGAAGCCAATTGGAATGAGGGGACTGCTCTTTGTATCCCTCTTATAAGAAGAGGAGACTAAATAACAGGAGGGGGCGGCGTTTTTGCGCTCAGGCTAATAGATGAGAATGGGAAACTCGCACCATTGCATTGTTCATGTTTGTGAAGTTGTCCTGTGGCGCGGGACAAGCTCTTGTGGAGATGCTGTTGCTCCCTTAGGGGACGGCCAAAACATCGGCATGCTCTGATGAGCCATAGTTCTAGGGCACCTCACCAAAGGCGGCATTGATAGCACTCGCTGTGTTTTTTGTGGGTATTCGGCACAATAATGTGCCGCAGACCCCACACACACCATCCAGGGCCGGTGACAGCGCGTAAATGCGTTTCCCTGTAGCAGCAAAAAAAAAAGCTACTGTGGTCGAGTTTGGCTAACATAGCTCATGATGTCACTACCGGGGAGGTCACATTATATCGCAGCAAACTGTAAATTTTCCATTGACTCATTGGAGGGCGAAATAGAGAGCATATATGGATAACCATGCTGTGGATATCTATTACCCTCGACAGTCACTAAAAGGCTAGATATACAACAAGGAAGGAACAAACAGACAATAGTTCTGAAAACTATAATTTTTGTCATTATTTCGGTGTTAGCTAGTATATTACGATTTTTATGAAATATCTCCTGTGTATTGACTAAGTAATTTTAATACATATGTATAATTATGTCATTCGGAAATGATTTTGGCGTCTAACAAATATCTAAAACTGTTGTTTTTGTTTATTATTTTGCGATGTCGAGAGAAAAATGCCGGATATACGATTAGGGGAGCGGAAAGGTCGCGCGCAAAACGGAAGGATGTTCAAATTCGCTATTATTATATATTATGACCGACGGAATAAAACTAAATATTAACGAATTTTTATTCGATTATTTGTTCCCTAGCTGCGCTGTGACGATATACTATAACAGTCATTGGTATAACACTAGCTACGCTATTATGATATACTATAACAGTCATTGGTATAACACTAGCTGCGCTATTATGATATACTATAACAGCCATTGGTATAACACTAGCTGCGCTATTATGATATACTATAACAGTCATTGGTGTAACACTAGCTGCGCCATGGCAAAATTAGGATGTGGAATTTTAAACTATTCGTAACGCCGCATTCATTCGAAACAAACAGCCAACATTATGTTATGACAAAGTCATCAGGTATTTGTCATCCCCACCAGGTATTTGGCCTACACATACATTAACCCTTTTCACCTGACTTTCTTTACATGCCCGAACAGACCGAGCATGGCCCTTACTATAACTATAATATTTAATGTCTTAAGTTTACACGAAAGTTAATCGGAACAATAAAATAATTATAATTATTCGGGTACTTTTAATATTTCAGATTCCAACCGGGAGATCGTGATACTTGGTGATTTTAGCGTCCATCACGCTAATTGGCTTTGTTCAAGTACTACCGCTCATGCGGGAAGACCTTTTCATGACTTTGCCTTGGTATATGGTTTGACACAATTGGATATCATAGCCAACGCGAATCCCATGTGTGGAAGAACATACTCCCTCCCTGTTGGACCTTCTATTGACCTCTCATCCGGAAGGCTACCTGGTTTCCGTCAATTCTCCTTTGGGCTCGTCGGTCCACTGTCCGCTACGGAGCACAGTGCCAATTAGACGTAGAGCACGACCGGATTTTTAGGCTATCAGCACTACAGGCCAGATTGGGATGGGATGCGGTCATACTTGGCATCCTATCCATGGGGCGGTTCTGCTTCTCTCTGGATGGCCTTGACGCCATTGCGGAGTCTGTTGGTGATGTGGTGACTCAGGGGATGAAACTTTTCATACCATTCTCTGCGGTAACGATTGGCGGCAAGTCGCAACCTTGGTTTGGACGCTCCTGTAAGTTGGCATTTCGCCATAAACTGGAGTGATACCAAGCGTAAGTAGCAGCGACGAATTCACAAATACCAGAGTACCTAATGAAGGAGTATAATTGCAGAATAAAGAAGGAGTACCTTCCTATCTTGCACCGGACCCTACCTTCTTTGCACCGGAGTGATGAATCGCTGGCACATGCCGCAAAAGAGAAAGCCAAACTTCTGGGCTCTCTTGTTGCGTCACACTCCTTTTCGGATGATCAGGGAAATCTATCCGCTCCGCCGCCTACTATCTCGTCATGTGGTTACTCGATGCCGGATATTATGTTCTGGCAGAGTGCCGTGCGTAAAACACTTCTTTTCCTGGATATTCGTAAATTGATTGGGCCCGATGGTTTTCCTCCGATTGTGCTGCGAAAATGTGCTCCAGAGTTGATCAGACTCCGATATTGACGCGCCTTTACCGATCCTCCTACTCTGTTGACATAGTCTCCAGCTCTTGGAAGTCAACTTTGGTGCACTCGATCCCTAAAACGGTGACCGCTCCGACACATCTAACTACCGACCTATTACGATAATCGCTTTGTTTTCCCAAAGTATGGAATCTATTATCAACTGCCAGCTCTTGCAATACCTGGAAGTTCATCAAATAATTAGTGAGTGCCAGTACGGTTTCCACCGTGGACGTTTAGCTGGTGATCGTCTAATTTATTTAACGCACCGATGGGCGGAGGCAGTTGAAACCAAGGAGAAAGCATTGGCGTTTAGTCTGGACGTAGTGAATGCTTTTGACCAGTTGTGGTACAAAGCGCTTATTTCAAAACTTTATTCATACGTACTTCCCGGGAAATTATGCGATTGGATCACTAGCTTCTTGGCAAATGGCAGCATAAAGGTCTCGCTTGACGGCGCATGCTCAACTAATTTGTCAACGCTGGTGCTCTTCAGGGTGTTCTGTCTCCTACGCTGTTTCTTCTGCTTATCAATGACATGCTGCAAACTAGTGGTCTTCATTGTTACGCGGATGATAGCACTGGGGATGTTTTATACACTGGCCGTGCCAATATTTCCCGGGAACACGTCTACGAGTATCGGTTTAAACTTGTGTCTGAAGTCGAGGATTTGTTATTCAGTGTCTCGGAATGGGGCCGACTTGACTTTGTCCAATTTAACCCCCATAAGACAAAAATTTACTCGTTTTCCGCTAAAAGGTCACCCTTCGTCGTATTTGCTAGTTTTCAGAACACCTACCTATAGGCCCCAGGTAGTATCGGAATACTTGTTGTCGACATATCAAGTAACGTTTATAAGCTAAAGTGGCCTCAAAGAAGCTAGGCGTGCTCAATAGGGCGAAGCAGTACTTCAATCCAGCCTATCGGCTACAACTCTGCAAGGTGCATTTCCGACCGCATATCGAGTACTGGTCCCACCTCTGAGCAGGGGCCTTGCAATATCAGTTCGTTACATTTGACCGCATACAACGTAGAGCGACTCGAATCGTTGACGACCAAGTTATTTCCGGACAGCTCAATTCTATGGTCCTGCGAAGAGATGTCCGCTCGTTATGCGTCTTTTATCGTATTTTCTATGGGGAGTGTTGGGGATTCCATGGGGATCCGATACGTCTTAGAGGTCTTCAAGGAAAGATCATACCTATTCATTAAAGGCCGGCAGCATGTCTGTAAGACGCCTAGCCTTACATATATCTATCTATATGTCCTGATGTTATGTTTTTAAAAGTTTTCAAAAGTACCCGAATAATTATAATTTTAGTTGTTCCGGTTAACCAAAACGCGTTATAATTGTTGCAAAATTTACGTAAAACACAGGAAATAAAGATTCTTTGCTCAGATAAAGCTAATGCCACCGTAATAATGGATCCGACAGACTACAATGATAAACTTTTTTCGGATGAGTTCACTTACAAAAACGTCAGAACCGACCCAAATAACAGCGTTGCAAAAAGTACTAGTGATCTAGTTAAAAACACTCCGAATCGTCGAACGTTAAAAATCTAATCCCTTCGTGTGCAAAACCGCCGAAACTGTATGGGCTGCCGAAAATACACAAGAATGATACTCCACTACGTCCAATAGTGAGCCAAATTGATTCACCCACTTATAAATTAGCTCAAATTATGACAGTACACGACCAATTAAAATTTTGTTGGACACAATATTAGAGCTTAAATGGCCCACTAGAATAATAATGAACAGTTGAAACGAAAAGCAATGACTAATTAGGACAAATATATGACTAATTAGGACAAATATGTTCATTTGTAATGAAAATATTTGTCCTAATTAGTCATGACTATGGAGTTTACTTAGCGTTAATATTAAAGACTGAATATATCTCATATTAATTATTACTTACATACGTGCACGTAAGTAATCAAAATGGGTTTTAGAATAAATTACATACATGATTGCATATATACATGAAAAATTGTACTAAAATTTAAATGATAAACACTTAAAACTTGTTTTAAAGTTTAAACTTCCCATATCAAGACGAAACTAACGACCCCTTAAACGTTAAAAACGTGTTAGGCAATCGTTTAGTTTGTACCAGGAAACAACAAAATATGCTTAACGACTATTTATATTAGTACGTAAAAGCAATTCGCATGTCCTTAGTCTGTAGACGATTTACTCCGAAATGATTTAAACAGATCTGAATATCCGTGTGCACTCCTCCCCCACCCCTCAATCAAACACTGCGCCTACAAACAGGAATATGTTTAGACATACAGAATTGCACGCCGCTATCGCCGCGAGGACTGGGTATCAGCAGGTCGACTAGGGGTGTGAAGTATTGTATCTGCATACGGATACGAATACGGATAATAATGATAAGTGTTTTTTTTTAAAGTGTGTAAAGCGTTTATTGCAAGCAATGTATTATGTCTATCGACTACAGGCTCATAACCGTGATGACAGTGAAGTTGACGATAATATCGACGAAATATATAAACCGGCACTAGATACCTGATTATTTCAAAAACTAGACTTTTTGTGTTCACGGGCTCCAGGCTCTGAATAGTTTTCGATTGCCTACTACTCACAAGTAAGTATAGTTATACGTTTTACAATAAAACTACTTTTACGCATTTTATTTCATTATTTAACTAGGTTCGCGTCCGCCCGTGAACACTAATTTGCTATAAAGGTCCAGAAACGTCGGGCTAGTTAAATAATTAAATAAACCGCGATAAAATCTGTAAAAGTAGTCTTACTGCAATGAGTAACATTCGTGTTACTCACTTTTCGATATCATGTCTTCAACAGATGGTTTGCGTCCGAAGGTTCGTCCTCGGGCTGGCAAATATATAGTAACCCTTTTATGACTCTTAGATAAAACTACTAAAAACTGAAGTTTGTTGCGATTTTATTTGAAACTACCCATGAGTACAGTATCGATACTTTCTCTTTGATGCCCTGTCTCCAATCGGAGGGATATCGGATTTATTTGCATATTCCAATAGTTTTGATTCCTATCACGAAGATCCTTAACACCAACAAGATCGATCCCATGGTTTGCGATCTACTTAACTTTGGCATCAGACACGATAGACATTAGCAGAGGAACGTCACACGACGAACTTTCTATATAGAAATTTTATGATCACGTACTAGATATCCATTACTGGACACTTAGACTAATTGCATTTAGTTACAGATGAGCAGTAAAACAGTGTTGTCCCAGTCCGGCTGCAACATAACAGTGGCGAATTTTATTTAACAGACGAAAGTGTATTTAAACTCCGTGCAGGAGTTCGTCTTTTAAGTATATATATCACGATGAATTGTTAAAATATATTAAAATTATTTTGTCATTCAGTCAGTAAGAACTGAAAAATATAATAGGTTTTACTGAAACTTCAAAAGCACATTGCTCGTTCCCTAGTGTCGCCAGTCACAACCATTGTGTAAGAGTGTATAAAAAGATAAAAGACAAAAGGTTATGGGAATTTTACTTACTATACTTTACGGCGGCCTCGTCACTTGCGAGAAAGAAAACTCAATTTATGTGAGTAGCGTCATATCACAGCCAATAACGTTAAAACCTTTTTAGCAGATAAATCTCCCATCAGTAGCAAAGACTGGCGCTTATCGCTCCAGTCTTGTGCTTATCGTGGCTTGCTTTCATGTTATCTTTTCATCCAATATTTCACTTTTTGGTTTATATAATTGAAAATCTAGACTATGTGTAGGCTTGTATAGAATAAATATAAGATTGGTATATATTTTGTATATAAAATAGAAGTGCATAGGCCAGATGTGCTTTAGAGCTAGTAGTAAAAATGGACCATAAAAGATGGAGTATCATCTTTTATGGTCCATTTTTACTACTAGCGATACCCATAGACATGCGAATTATTATAGTAATGCAGATGCATGCATGCAGAAGAAAGTATAGCACTTTCTTCTTCTCCTCCAATGGGCAACTGGCTAACAACATAGTGGTCACGTTTCGCCCCATAATATATATACTAGCTAGTAGACCTGAATTGCATATTTTGTTTTTTCTTTATTTATGTTACAGTATGAGGGATAAACGGAGCATTTTGCTGACCATATCTTTTATGCAGATGTCCACCTTTCCCTTACCTCCTCTAATTGTCCACCAGAAACTTACAAACCGCACGAAGAGTAGGCGATATCATATTAGCAAGAAGCAAAACTTTAACTTATTCCTTTATTATATTATTTACAAATGGCCAGTGGATGGATATATCACAAGTATGATATTCATAAAGATGGACGAAATTCGAAAACGCGGAACTACGTACTTTGGACACTATTGACACCCGTAAATGTCCGTAAAAATGTATGCAGACGGGTCCCTCCTTCCACCTTCACCTCGGCGTTCGGAACGGACAGCACAGCTGGGCGGTATCGCATGAGACCATCCAGCAATGGCGAAACATTTTTCTCCATGTAGGCTGGTTCGTACGTCGTTGTTCTTTCATTTGAATGTAAGTAGAAAGGGGATCACCTCTCTTGGCTGGATAATGGAAAGGAAATAAAAGGAAAGGAAAAAAGGAAAAATGAAGAATAATGAAGTACCTCGTATGTCCGGTACAGAAGATATAGAGTGATATTTGACGAGAACATGTGTAGTTAAATATTAATAGCGAAAGCCGATGTTTGTCCAGGGTCCAGGTGATTATGGACGATAGCTACTCTTAGAAATCGGTCATAAGTAGTCTCTGAGACAGCAAATGTGCAGAAATATAAACAGGAGTATAGATTAAAGTAAATTGTTATCAACAACAACTGTCAATTAAACTTATATGCATAGGTACTACTTGGCATAAAAAAATATACAATAAGTACTGGTTGTCCGTTACGAAACGATTTTCTAATTGGTCTCTGAACACATCACCCGACGGAGTAAAATAGACGACTTGCTACGCTCGCAGGCTCCGCCCATTCGTAACATTACCACGGCTCGTAACGTTAAAATGACCTCATGCTGTTTCGTCCGCGCTGCTGGCTGGCAGAAACGTTTCGTGTCAGTTGAATAAACGTAAAAGTTTCGCTAGCGACAGACTGGTTAATTATGAACAGCTACCAATGTGTTGATTCGTCATTAAAATGCATGTATTCATTAGTTCATGATTTGTGTCAAACGTGTTAAGCTACGGGTGGGTTATGAAATACGATTGGGTCACGGGTGGGTTCGCTGCAAATTGAACGTTGCTGCGAATGTCGGAAATGAGGCAATCGTGTGGGGCTCGTAAGCGCCGTTACAGATAGGAACAGTAATGGCCGCTAGCGTGCACACTGCACATCCTAGTTGACATCATTTATGAACAGCGCGACGCTGCTCTGTGCTAATTAAAATACATTCCTTCGTGGACACGTTTGACAATCGGTTTAATAGTGAATCCCTGTTGTTGAATATTTGAAGTTGAGAAACATTATATCGTGATTCTGATGTTTCGATAACACGCTAAAATATAATTTTGTGGACACATATTCACGTAAATTGTTATGTAATTTTAGTTAGATTAGGGAAATGACGTGTAGATGTGTAGGTGTTGTATCTGTGTGTGTGTGTGTGTCTATGTGTTTATAATAGTTACCAAGCCATGCGTGACTTTCAGGAAGCCCTGTGTCGACGACACAGACGACAGACAGAGACACAGAACGACGAACAGACCATCGCACAGGCTACTTTTAGTGCTAATTTGATGTTATTTTTTTCCATACGTCCAACCTAGCCTTTCAATAGTCTATGATCGGGTCTGACATGTAATGTGTCTTTCATTGTGTCGCTAACTTAACAACAAGTCGATACTACGGCGCTGTTTCCATGGGAATTTGCACATAAAATTACCTCGGTTGTGTTTTCCAATAAGCATTTACAATACCTTATAATATGTAGTGTGATAGTAGACGGCTCTTGTAGTTAGCTATCATACTGCTTATCAAACATTATATCAGCCTGCTTCGAGATTATGAAACGGGGCGGGAGCTTAGATCAAAGACATGTACAATAAAGGTTTCTTCTGAAAGCTACGAGAGTACTCCCCTTAGTTCTCACAACTTCTCTTTATTAATAAACTAACTATATCCCGCGGTTTATAAAACCTCTGCTTCTGAGAACCTCTTAAACCTTATGAAAAAATATAACCCTTAAAAGATGTGTGACCGAATGCGAATCCCCAAAATCTTCGGAATGGATTTTCATGCAGTTTCGCGAATGGATAGAGAGTCCCGTGGAAGGTTTTAGTCTACTATTTGTTTAGGTAGCAATGCGGTCTGGGTTACTTACGGGCGAAGCTGGGCGAATCACTAGTATTATATAAAAAAGGTCCGTCTGTATGTGTCAGATTTTCTCAAAGTCTACTTAACGGATTTTCATGCGATTTCTACCCATGGATAGAAAGATTCTTGAGGATGATTTTTAAATATAATTTGTTAAAGTAACCGTCGCTATTCACGGACGAAGTCGGGGCCGAAGCGCTAGTTAACAGTAAAACTCCGTTTAAACTGTATTACGAAATACAATGAATAATGGAAAAGCAATAATTTCCACGTATCGACCAAACACCAAACACCAACCAAAGGCGAATACTACACTCGACGAGAACCAAATTGAACAGCAAAAATATTCAGACATTTTGTTCCTTAAATGTCTGTAGCTCGTGGAATATCCGCGGCTGTACGATTACATCGACGCCTGACACAACAGTCTTTTGTCTACATTTTGTTAGCACTAGTGCCATTGACATACAGTTGCTGTAATGTGCAGAAACGAGAAAGTATATTTCGCTTACACAATACCATTGCATATCGTACGTGTGAGTTTCCGGTGGCACATTGGCAGAGAAAATTGGCAAAAGGAAGGCAACACGTTTGTATAACCTTTAAGCAGAAGTTTATGAGAGTGACAGTCATCAGAAAGCACCTACTGTCTTTGCACCCATGAATATAAAAACAATAATTGAAAAAATGTTTGGTTGTAACTCTGTTTTTGTGAGTTTCCAGCGCTACTTAGATACAACTTTTATAAAAAGATTTTTTTAACTTCGTGATATAAGTTACTCTTTATTTGTCCAGTTCACAGACTTTTTTTTAACTTCGTGATATAAGTTACTCTTTATTTGTCCAGTTCACAGTTAACTTCGTGATATAAGTTACTCTTTATTTGTCCAGTTCACAGACTTTTTTTTAACTTCGTGATATAAGTTACTCTTTATTTGTCCAGTTCACAGACTTTTTTCTCTAGTGAAACTGTAGAGACTCTTGTGATGCTACTTAAGAGGTAGAGTCTTAACAGTGATGGCTCTGAGTTTTGTGGGGTTCGTGAGTTGCCGGTGTCCTATTGAAGGGATGGGGTGAAGGAGGACGTTTTTTTGTACCCTTCGAGTGGACCGGAAGGGTGTGTCCGACTCAGCACAGACCGGTAAAAACCGTTGCGAGGTGGTGGTGAGGTTCCCGTATCTATCAGCGACAAGAAAAAAAGTATGCTGGCAATAGCCCAATGACAAAATCAGAAATCAGTGCCGAAGTGTCATCCGAATCAATCCTAAAATTACTTGACCACTACACACTGCAGCGCCTCTACTTTTGTAGCTGTAGGGTACACTGAAAGTTTGCAAATAGCTATTTTTATTACGCAAAATAAAAAAGGCTCCTATTTTTGATATATTCATACAGAATATGCTCAATTCAACTACCACTATTTTATTAAAATATCTGTAATTTTGTTTTTTTTTTATAGCGAACAAAGCTGACTACCCCATTAGTGGGGTGCACCCTAGGAGTCGACCGGCTGTACGTCTAAGCTAAATTTCAACATCATTGAGAGAAAGTTGAAATATTGTTTTATTTAGTTTGCTTCATGTAACTATATATCTTCAGTTGTTATATTAAATTGAAGTGGTCAATTCAAATTTAATCATCTCCATAAAAAACCGATTAACCGCATAATAATGGGCCGTATATTCAACTATTCTACACCTGCTTCCTATGCAATGAAGTGGAGCAAATGAAAAATGAAAAGTCTTGAAATAAAAATTTTTGACGTCCCACCACAAGGGTCCAAAGATTGATGTAGCACCGCTGTAAGACCCGTGATGTCTCGATGAACCAAACAGTTGCATCACAGAGTCACGAGCTCGCGCTCAGACCATGCAAACTTACACCGTCGTACAACACGTTGAAAACATCGTATCTACATCACTAGTACTCACTCGTCTACGAGTGTGCCAATATAATCACTAGGATGTGGAAATATAATCATAGCGCACGGCTCCGCGTGTACGTGTTGTTTCCTCTCTAGATGTTACTAGTGTTGTGACATACATTTACTTACATTAATATTGAATCGTTTAAGAATATGCTTTAAGTACTTGAATGATGATCGTTAAATACAAAGCCACTGCTGGTCATAGGCCTGTTTCAATGGACGTCAAGAGAGCCGATCGCCTGTTACTCGCATCCATCCCGGACCAGCTACTGCACGGAGATCGTCCTATATTATACATCATACTCAATTAACATACTTAACTAATTTTTCCTTTTCCAAACATGACTAGAGAAAAAAATATACGTGTCGTTAAATAATAATTTGTTATTCTCGTCGCCATGAAAATCCATGGTACAAGTGTACCATTTAAATTGAATTGTAATAAAACTTTACGAGCGGAACTAAACAGTAAACTTATATCGTTCTATCGTAATCATCCGGATCACGATATGAGATGAGTTGTAAACGTTAAACCCGTACTAAAACAGAAACTGACTACAGTACAATATTTATTTATTTATGGGATGCAGATGCGTATTACAAGCCGATAAGATAATGTAGCGTGTTATTAATACACATTCCTGGTCAATTATTTAGCTGTACAAACGTTTATAAGAAGTTAAACAATACTTTGGAACCACAATAAAATTATATTTTAATGAAACTGGTAATGATAATATATATTAGCCTTTTTGGACTTACTTTCGGCCGCGGTGGCCTCGTCTAAAGAGACTAGCCAACTGTACAGGACGTACCGTGTATAGTGCACAAGTGCGTGCACAAACACAAGAGACTCCACTCCCTTATTCGGGATGGCAGTCCGACAGGCACGGAGAGAAATCAGGCGCAGGAGCGGTCTCCGAGGCACGAGAGTGTATCACTGCCAATCGGCATCGGACGATTATAAGAAACTGAAAAATCCAGGAACATAAAAATTTTTTTAGGTCGGACGCGGGAATCGAACTTGGGACCATGTGGCTGTAGTTGAACATGCTTACCACTGGACCACGAAACAGGCATAAACTAGTAACGTTATATAATGATAAATATAACGTTTATATGGCTCACTTAAAATTTTTAATCAAGTCCTATGTAAATCATTAACTGCAGTACCATTTTTCGATCAACGTGGGTTGTAACGTCGATGCACTTTGCCAGCGAAAGATATATTAGATTGTTTCTTTTAGGGTTTCATTTATCTGTCTTGATTTTTTATCGACCAGGTGTGAAGACGAGTTTCATGCAGTCTAGGCGAAGCTAACAAATGTCCGTACAAACGAGAATGTCCGGCTATAGCGCCGCAACTGCACAGCGAAGGCTGTGTAATTGGCACTTCTTAACATTTATTGAGCAAACAATGACACGGCCAGAATATGGTTCGTCTGCTCTCGGTGCTAATGGAAATCGTGCTTGAGTGTGTTCAAACAATATTTTACATTCGCCGCTCACAAAATTTAAGTATCTGACAAAAGTTGGTTAAAATTGTTTACGCTACTGATGTTTTACACCGGACGATAAACGAGGGGACGTTTAAGTTCGGCGCATGTATCTTGTTTGTCTGACTGTGGCGGGTAGCACCCAAATGGAGAATTTGTCGAGGTGTATATTTGGAGGAAATAGATAGAGCTATCTCCAGAACACAGATTATAATCAAGTAATAATAAGGTGGCACTTTTAATAAAGTTTAAATGTGGAGTGAAAAAAAAAATATATTAGGCATGTAAATACCGGTTTCGTTTCTTGTTGCGAGCTTTTAAAACTCATTACATCACTTTATTCATTAAGATTTTTTAGGGAAGACCCTTTTAAACTTGAACGACGAACAAACTTAGGGGAAGACCTTTTCAAACTTGGTACATCACTTTATTCATTAAGATGGGAAAGACCTTTTCAAACTTATTACACCACTTTATTCATTACAATGGGAAAGACGTTATCGACACTTTTTACGACTACCGACGCCCATGAACATAATTACAATGCCGATGCGTGGCCCTCCTTTTCCCCCAATGGGCCACCGGCTACTCACAAACCACACGAAACCGATGTTATGTGAGTGAGAGGTACCACCCTGGTCGTGCCGGCCTAATTCCGTTGCATAGGAGAATGTAGTGTCATGCGCTATGCATGGCACTACCTCCTCCCATGCAGGATGCCACTACCTCTTCCTAAAATGATAATAATATTAATATATAATACTTGCTCCATGGTAAACGAGAACACGTCCTCTAGCTGGAAACTCACAAACAGTAGTAGCAACTCCTCCGGTCGTACCGGCCCAGCTCACTCGCTATGCAGTATGGCCTCAGCATCTAACTATACTAAATGTTATAGATTTATTGATAAATCGATAATATGATATTGTTCCAACATTTGCTACGCGAAATAATGGTAGCGTGTAGCTAATTGATTGGTGACACTCGAAGAGTTTAACTGTTTTAACAATAATTAACCGTAAAAAACAGAAAAATAGTAAAGTAAGTCCGAGGCATAAACTTTCTTAGAGATGGCATGAAGAAAAATAGGAAATATCGTATATGAAAACACTTAATATACATATAAATAATTTTATGCCACTTTAATAAGCAGCCGCCTTTGTTGTTCTTTGAATTAATTTCATAATTTTTATGTCCCTTAAATTAATACTACGTGTGATATATTCTAGGAATCGTCTTTAAAATCCAACATTGTGATATCCAACTTCAAGTATACAACATGTGGTAACAAAGAAAAATTTCACCTTGCCGAGCTGTCGTCCAAAATCTGTTATATTTTTTCTTTGTTTTAATAAGATTGAAAAAAAGACATCACATACTTAAAAGTCCACTAAGCCATTCAAATTGTAGGAAGAAATATAGAAAATATGAAATTTGGCAGGCCTTTTAGGGTGATGACATCTGCTAAGAACGAATTTCTCCGAAACTACACCCCTAAAGGCATGTTTTTGGCGCTACGGGCTCCACGTCCGTGGTGGAAGCCGCGTCAGTATATGTGCTAGAAAAATATTATCCTACTTACGGTCTGGCAGAAAAAGTAAGTAAATATTGAAATATAACCATGGACGCGGTTTGACACGAGAAAAAAATATAAAAATAATAATATTATGTAAATTTACTATAAGTTACAAGCTGTAATATCAAGTTAAATGTAATTATAACGAAGTGAATTTTTAGATACCTGTTAATAGTAAACATCATTTAAATAAAATTTGGTAACAAATACTTAAAAATATGCGCAATTATCATTATTATTATTATTATTAATAGTAGTAGGTTCATCCACATGTGATCTTATGTAATAATAGCTCGTGAAAATACAGACACATAAAGAATAAATTAAACATGTAACAATTATTTAAAGACGAACTAAGCTTGAAATTATGATAAATATAAAATAGTATACGAGAGACCACGTGATTTGAAATACTGTAGACGTCTTAGGTACGTGCTTAATCTCGTGGTCCCACGTAACAATTTATTATATTCGTTCATGAGAACGTAATCGTCACGCACTAATTAAACAATAAAAACGTACGAAATTGAAATAGCATGAGTGTTACACTAAACAAATTTAGAATCCTAGCTCGACTCGTTCCTAAACCGATAAAGAAAACTAGTAACTAGCCATGGTGACGCGGATCCTGTGTGGAGTCCGGTGCTCGCGAATCACGTACTAGTATATTATTACCTACATTGCCAGTGAAACGCAACACTAAATAGGATGGGGCGTAACAGCGCCTCATCCTATTTAGTCTCCTCTTCCCATCAGAGGGTGTACAAAAAGATGTAGTAAGGTTCAAATGGCCTCAGGCTACTGGTGCACCGCTGCGAACGAACGAAGGTGGGGAGAAACGTTACAAGTACTCTGATGGGAACAATTATTAGTCTCTAGGTTCCAATAATATTAAATAAACAAGAAGACTGCTTCACTTTTGCCTATCACTGACCACGAGTATGATATAAAACAATACAATTTCATAGGCACGCTTGTGTAAACAATTAAATCAAGCAAAAATGCGCTTTTCTATACTTCTGTGCATCATTGCTTTGCTGACTGGCGCGTGTTCCCAGAATCATGACTTGCATCTTGGACGGATCCATCAGGGTGATTTCCTTCTTTACCAAAGCAATAATCACAAAGTGGCAATCCCTTATATAGTGAGAGAGGAGGAGATCTTGTATCCAACGCCAGGATATGTTACAAGGGCCGTAATCCATGCTATCGTCATTGAGGACAACTATAACGATGGTAACGGTGGTTATCCCTCCATCATAACTGGTGGTATCGGCCAGGATTTCGTCGAGATCCAGTTGACGAGCCAGAGAGGCCAAGGATATAACTTCACTACGTATATATATGGCATATACTCGGATGATTAGTGCTTAAAACATCATTGCCAGTTACATTACACGAAAATGTGTTTGTAAAATAAGTGTACCTACTGAAAAACCAACGTTTCGTTTTAACATTCTTGTTTCAAAAATTCATTATTTGACACAAATTTATGTATGTAAGTAATAATAAATATACATACTTTATATTTTTGCTTTTATTAACCGACTTCAAAAAAGGAAGATGTTTACAATTCACATAAAGTAATTCAATAAATTGTAAAAAATATCAATTGTGGACCTGTTTTCGAAATTCTTTTTTTTGTTCGATATTTGAGAAATCGATGGCAATTCTAACACTTTGTAACATGTTTATTCGTAAACTTTCTAATGTTATTTGGACACTTGCATCTGATAGTCATCCTATCATGTTAGAGACCTGATGTCGGAAGGTGCATTTAATCTTAAAAATTGCGTATCCAGTTGATTTTCCCGGCCTACAAGAAAATTGGGTGTTTGAAATTCAGTTGTATTTATTTAAGTAGTTAATCTGGTAAATTATGCTATAAGATATAAAATAATTTATGTTAGTTTTGTAGGTGACGTGCGTGTTTCGTCCTAAATAAACATGTAGCTACTGTTATGAATGTTGATAGAACTCGAACAATTCATCACTTCTGACGTCCTCTCTCATGCACACAGGGACACGCCGATGGATGTGATGTTCCGCAAACTGTTTGCAGCAGCTTGGACTTTGAATAATTTTGCTATTATAATAACCCTTAAGATATACACATATTACTATTATAATAACCCTTATCATATACGCATATTACTATTATAATAACCCTTATTACATACGCATATTACTATTATAATAACCCTTATCATATACGCATATTACTATTATAATAACCCTTATCATATACGCATATTACTATTATAATAACCCTTATCATATACGCATATTACTATTATAATAACCCTTATTTTGTACACCAGCCTTAGTGACGTGTAAAAACAACGGTGAAGTACGTAGACAGTGCATCAATTTGTGTTGTAGAGCAACACCACATGTAACAGTAAATGTAAAACAACGGTGACGTACGTAGACAGTGCATCAATTTGTGTTGTAGAGCAACACCACATGTAACAGTAAATGTAAAACAACTGTGACGTACGTAGACAGTGCATCAATTTGTGTTGTAGAGCAACACCACATGTAACAGTAAATGTAAAACAACGGTGACGTACGTAGACAGTGCATCAATTAGTGTTGTAGAGCAACACCACATGTAACCACCACATGAAAAAAAAAACTATTTATCATGGATAACACATCCTAATAATTTTAAGTCCTTAATATGCCAAATTCCTAAGTGTCTGCCACTTAAATCTTGCAGAACATGAACTAAAGGGGATTCAACAATATTACATTTCATATGTTCAATAGAAAATTCTTTAGTAAAATGCTTATCCTTGTCACTCTAGAAATAAGTTTTCTTGTAGACTAAATCACCTACATTAAATTCATCCGATTTACGGCGCAAATTATATCTTTCAGAATTTTTTAAGTGTGAATAATACCATCGGAACTGAACTTGATTAAATATGTCAGCTAACTTACCTACATTTTCCGCATAGCAATCACGAGGTGCGAAAATCAAATTATCCAACCAGAAACCAATTCTCTACCATACACCAAAAATAAACGAGTGAAACCAGTGGTCTCATTCACAGCACTACTAATAGGAAATTGAATTTGAGGCCAAAACATTTTATCCACTTCATCCATAAGGATTCCTTGTTTTTCGGGAGAAATTCTATAATAACGCTGCTGAATAAGTACTGTGTCTCCTGTGTCTATCCCATGAATAACCAGAGTAGTTAATCCTAAGCCCTTTCTTTCAGATGAAACTGCATGAAATTGCTTGATTACTTTATCAGCTGTTGATCGTTGATCATGACTTAATTTGTCATAATCAGTTACAACCGCATCAGAATTACAATGAGAAACTATATTTGACAACGTCAAACTATATTTGACAACGTCAAATTTACTGAATTAATGCATTTGGGACAAATCTTAATTATTTTCCAAAAGTCAATACCGAATATTTGGTAGAAAGTAGGTTTCCTTAGAAAAAATATTTTTCAAATTAGCATTGTTAATAACACACATTGAATCTTTAGAACAATTCCGACTTATCCGTTTTTTGAATTTTTATTATTATTATTTGGTACTTTTGGTGTACACCTGGGACAATCAGGACGCTTGACGTCCTGTCTGTCACAACCAACACAAAATGTGACATTTCTAAAAATAAAAGTCTTATATCTCCAATTTTATATATATCACAATGCTATGAAAGGCTTTGAATAAAAGTTCGTACACGAGTCTTGCCATCATATTTAGTTTTACTAATATCCCCTGAACTATTATGATCACTACAATGTTACACTGGTTTGCCGACGATGATGTTGACTCAGTTGCACCAGCTGAAGTTGATGGACCATCATTAGTTGGTGTTGATGATGATGATGTTAGAGGAGGTGGCTTGCAACACAATTTAAGTTTATTAAGAATTCCACAAAAAATATGAAATTGTTCCATACATCCTTCATAAATTTCTTTGTTATTAATTACCAATTATTTATATTATTTAAGGGGTACAAATGGTAATGGCGCCCAACGTAAACGGCTAGCTCAGTTGGTAGAGCATGAAACTCTTAATATCAGGGTCGTGGGTTCGAGCTCCACGTTAGGCGCCAATTGTGACAACTTTAATTATATGAAAGGACTTCTGGGGGTAAAGGGTCTGTTAAAAGTTTATTAGTTAGACTTTTATATACATCTATTCAGTCATTGGTCCCTCCACATTCACAATCAAGAACAAACTTAAAATACTACAAGAACAGACAATGGAATCAATACAGTTTTTAGTTAGGGTTAGTAAAAAGTGAGGGTATGAAGTGTTATCTCGGCAATGTACGAGACTCCCGGCTGCAACTTGAATGTCCTTTCTATGTCTTATAAATCGATCCACTGTTTGCTTGCGGATTGTTCTTCATTCCTTATATACAATAGTGAAAGATTATGCGGACATCATATTTTCATATTACATTAAAATTTAAAAAGCGAAAAGAAAAAAAGAAAAAGGAGTAGAGCTCCTTCTTTATGAAATATAATTGTAGTTTGATATAATATATTACGAGTATATATAGGTTCACGGCGGAAAAGATACAACAATTTAATTATGAGTTGCTGAAGACAGACAGCGTCAAATCAGTCCGTCACCCAGCACACGCCGAAGAGAAAAAAGAGTGACATTTCTTCGTTACCGATCATAGCTCTCGTCTAACAGCCAAAGATGACAGATATACTCTTGCATAAAATGTTCAAGTAGCAAAACATAATTACTACACGATGACGGCATGGGCCTTACAGGTGTTATGTAAGGCATTCGAGACATCCTCATAAGTGGCCTCCACGTCGTCATCGGAATGTGTCGAGGTTGGTGCGTATACTTATATTACTTTGAGGCTGTACCTCTTAGTGAGTCTAAGTACGAGATATGTCACCCTACTCGACACACTAAAGATTTCGACGATGTTGCCTACGAGGGGACAGATTCACGAGGAATCCCACGCCGCCTTGTTATTACGTGTTTAGAATATATACATATCTACTAAATAAAAAAATTGTGACATATAGAAACTGTCAGTAACAAAACCATATTAAATTAAGACATTAGTAAAGGCAATATTTGGAAATAGAAATATTACAAAATGTAAACGGTACCAATAACCTGGTAACGAAAATAGACGAAATGATTTAACTTTTCATGTTTGGAACGTTCCGGAATATTCGCGACTCTATTTAAAATTTCGATTGCGATCGAGATTTGGATTTGATAATACGTAAACCAATAAACGTATTCCCCGGTCAACTATTTATTATTAAAATTTCGTACCTCGTTGAGTTGAGTCGTAGTATTATTGGTTCTGTAATTTATATATTCCAAGCGATCCACCACGGCTTCGCCCGTGCATTACATAGTAAAAGCTTTCTCATCAATCGTTCTAGTCAAAGGTGAAAACAGCATAAAAATCGCTCAGTAGATTTTGAGTACATCGATCAAAAATGGACAGACAGCTTTTAGATAGTTTGTTCAATTATAATAATAGAGCTCTCGGTTGAAATTGGTCACCTGGAATCCAGAGTGATAAAGATGGAAAAGTTGACCTGGATATCTCTAATCTGCAAGCTGATATTGACATGTTCCGCTATGATTTGTTTGTACCACACTTAACTACCTATATTTATATCTGTCTATTATTTTTGCATTTCAGGTATCCACAATAAGGAGTATTTATTATTTTTTATAACAAGATTAAACTTTTTATTCTATTTATTTGAAAGTATATTCACGGTAGGTAAGCTTTAAACCTTTTTTAGGCTTCGTTTTATATATTAATGTATCCGTATGCATGCCTATTTTTACGTTAAAATTTTATAAATTATACTAATAGATAATTAAATTGCCATCAACAAACAATAATATTACTGTACAAACCTATAAAACTTGTTACCTTATAACTTCATATTAAATCCAAACCCATAAAAGGATTGTGAACCTCCTTTTAATTTAAAATTATTATTAGTTCCTGGTATATTTGCCACGAATATACATGTTCCAGTCGGAAAGAAAGACTGCACTCATTCCGTCCTCCACGTCGAGCATTGGATAGCATTTAAATGCTGTAGTTTCGTGGGGATTTTACACTGTTCGTACTAAACAAATAACGGATCATTCTACGAGAATAATTAATATTGATACCATTGTTGTGTTGAATATTAACATACCAGGTTATGTTATATCGATTTGCAGGATATAATAACATCATTTTATGTTATACACATCCTTATAATGTGCATCATTCATACTCTATGACATTAACAATTATAATAAAAACCTGGCGGCTTGAGATGTGGATGTCCTGCGGAATACTCCCATATATGCTGGTCATATGACGTACAGTTTACATAAATTATTTATTCTTTTCTCGTTCCAGTTTATTGGATTTTTAATAATAAACAAATACAAAAACCTATTTGTTATTACTTATTGTAACTTGGGCATATTTTTATTTTTTATACGTGGAGCTTATTATTGTTTCGTGTGCTTAGTAATTACAATTTTACAAAGCAATAGATAGCTACAATTTTAATATTTATCACCAAAGAACCACAAGCTTTTCGGTTATTACTATGGAGTATGGCGCAGGGACATAAACTACTCAATCACACAAGAAAAGTTTGGCGGAGGTGTGCTTTTTGTTGCAAAACGAATTTTGCAGTTGAACGACTCGAATGGTACTTCCACTAAGGCAGAAGACTTGTGGGTCACCTAACCCTATACCGTCAATAGTCATAGAAAAAAAAATACATTTTTGTACCACACATCCCTGTAGTGCTTACCTCGTTAATTCATTTAATGTACAACTAAAAATCTTTACTGGAAACTTATCAAGTATTATAAACTCCTGCCCAAATAATTATTTGTATTTATGGGAGATTTTAATTTAAGCAATATTTAGTTCACCAATATTAACCATTCGCTACAGTGTCCAAGTCCAAGGGCAACAGGTGAAACACAAATATTTTTTCTTGATACTTGAAATCTATCGCTGGCACAATGCCTACGGCAGACTTCTAGATTTAGTACTGTCATGTACGTGTAATGCACATTGTTTGGTCTCCAGCTGTGATTCACCATTAGTGCCTGAAATAATGCAATTTACTCAAATTATAAAAATATTTAGTTACTAGAAACTAGTACACGAACAATAGAGTACTAATTTGGAACTGCATAGTGTCGTCAACTGGAACTGCCATTTATATAGGGGCTCTTTAGATGCTATCACTTATTTCCAAGTTACTCTGCTTGAATTAATTATTAATAATTTATATGATTAAATATTAAAAGCTAAAA
>JAFELO010000036.1:1262013-1288555 GCA_017140195.1 Eumaeus atala | reverse complement strand
ATATACATATATATACATGTTTCATATCAATTTATTTCCAATAGCTTAGTTCTCTAACGAAGCTATGAAAGATATAGCAAACGAATAGAGCCACAAACTTGGTATCTACGAAAATATTTATATTTTTCTTTGAGCAGTTTTTTAAGTGCAGGGAAGCCACTAAGGAGGAAATATTGGTACAACACTTAATATTTATGTGAGGTATATATTAATAAGAAGTACCTTCACGCCTGTTATCTCCGAAGAGGTGTAACAATCATATTTTGAAACTTGATTATTTTATAAAAAGTATATCTGACTATAAGGCTTATTCTGCTCTCTGCTGAGGAAACGTCACTCTTTTTCCTTTTGGCGATGGCAAGGATGGATAAACCAAACTATAATTAAATAGTTTTTTTCTCTTCAGCCAAGAACCTACATATTCGTGTCACAAATGCACGAATTAATATTTCATTAAAAGGGTGAGTTCATGATTTCTTGCCGACAAGTTTCATTGTTGTTTTGATCTTAAATTCTATTTGATTCTAAGAGAGTTATATATTGCCTGATTTTAGTGGGCCCATAAAGCCAGGAGAATATTAATCTTATTGGTTGTGTGCTCTTTTTCAGAGCTCTGCTCCTTTTAACTTTTAACTATTATTTTTCTTTTTATTAAATATATTATTCAAATATATTGAATGTAAGGAATCAATCAAGAAAATATATATATATATATAGTAATAAATGTATATGAAAGTCTAACTAAACCTCATACAGTCTCTTAACCCCATGTGAACCCTTTTACAGAATTTATAGAATAAAAATAAATTGTAACAGAGGTAGGCAGAGGTATCTAGCACACCTCTGCTTACATTCACAACTAGTAAGTGGATATACTAGAACACCCACGATTAGCCAAGGTTCTGAGGCCCATCCCCAACGTCGTTCAAGCCTTGTCGTGGCGATGGGGCTTAGTAGCCTGGGGTGAACCCAGGCGACGCACATTGAACCGAGGGGGATCTTTGCACCCCTCTTCTTAGAAGAGGGGGCTTCAAGATCAGGAGAAAGAATCGCTCTCGGTACCCCTCCTATAAGAAAAAGGGACCTAAGAGCAACAGGAGGTGGCGCTTTGGCGCACGGGGAAAGGGGCGAGGATGGGAACCTCACCCCACTGCACTGTCCCAAAGTTGGTGGGGTTATCCTTTAGTGCTGGTCAACCCCATCTGTGGAGGTGGCCTGAAGATTTGTTGTTCCGGGGCACCTCACCAATTGCGGCACTGATAACACTCGCGATGATTTTTGTGGGTATTCGGCACTACCATGAGCCGGGAGTCCCACACACCACTGGACCCCACCCAGGGCCGGTGAAAGCGCGTAAATGCGTTTCCCCGCATCAACAAAAAAAAAGGTACCGAGGCCCAAGATGTTATAGGTGGCAAGACTATGGCCATTTCGGGCACATTCCAATCGTGACCAATGTAATGCGTGCTCAGAATAGTCTGAGAAACATTTAATGACAGTTTTCCGACCTGGGGTCGAACCCAGGACCCCACGCGGCTAACGGTCTTAGCAGGCGACACACGCACCGTTACACCACAGAGCGGATGTATATATTTTAGCTTTTAATATTTAATCATATAAATTATTAATAATTAATTCAAGCAGAGTAACTTGGAAATAAGTGATAGCATCTAAAGAGCCCCTATATAAATGGCAGCTCCAGTTGACGACACTATGCAGTTCCAAATTAGTACTCTATTGTTCGTGTACTAGTTTCTAGTAACTAAATATTTTTATAATTTAAGTAAATTGCATTATTTCAGGCACTAATGGTGAATCACAGCTGGAGACCAAACAATGTGCATTACACGTACATGACAGTACTAAATCTAGAAGTCTGCCGTAGGCATTGTGCCAGCGATAGATTTCAAGTATCAAGAAAAAATATTTGTGTTTCACCTGTTGCCCTTGGACTTGGACACTGTAGCGAATGGTTAATATTGGTGAACTAAATATTGCTTAAATTAAAATCTCCCATAAATACAAATAATTATTTGGGCAGGAGTTTATAATATTTCCTCCTTAGTGGCTTCCCTGCACTTAAAAAACTGCTCAAAGAAAAATATAAATATTTTCGTAGATACCAAGTTTATGGCTCTATTCGTTTGCTATATCTTTCATAGCTTCGTTAGAGAACTAAGCTATTGGAAATAAATTGATATGAAACATGTATATATATGTATATATATATATATATATATATATATATATATACTACTAATATAGGGCGTGAAGCCTACTTACCTTTTTCAGCATAATTTGAAAGCAATTTTCCAGCATCGAGTCACAATGTATCTGGGTCCAGTAATCACTTACGGAATGTTAAAGTTAATTATAACCTAAGGAATAAATCCGGTTGGGGTATTGAAACTACTAAGAGATGTTAATCTCAGGAAGGATATGGGTCCTGCCATCACGATTCATACGCTATGCTGTGTTTCGCCAATAAAACCACTTACAATTTTAAAATATATCCTGATCTATGGGATGAATATTAATATATCCTGATTAATAAAATTTATATTCATTTATTATTTAATATTACTCTTTGGCTAAAATTCCATTTTTTTCAGTGCTCTAAACGTACCGTATTATTGTTAGAATTCTGTATAAAGGATAAAAATGAAACCCAAATGCTAAGACTCCGCCGACCGTCTGTTCGTTCTTCTGCCTATATATAGGATATGTTTCATGTATAATATAATATATGATACATAAACAAAATAAATAAGTAATGCTGTTGACACTATAACAACAAAGACGTACAAGAAACGAATAAAATAAATATTGACGGGAGGCTTCCATACAAAAAACGTGTTTTTTTTTAATTACACTCATATTCGTTAGGACCTGCCTACAAACGGATATGAAAAATTTTTCAACAATTCAATAGTAGTAAGTAGTAGAACACTAGTAATTCAACAGTAGTAACAGAATACTAGTGGGGTTTGCAACACTGAATATTGGCAACAATCACAAGCTCTGCAGGACAGTAAACTGTTACAAGAGCTTTATGGATTAGGAGCAGGGCTGGCTACATTTGAATTGCCAAGTGTACAATTTTTGTATACAACGTACTCGTAATTGAACCAAAAAAATAAGTAATACGTACCCGAACCAATAGGTAATGGGTAACGGGTGGAAGTAGGAATGAAGTATCATTGCTGACCGAATAAGCCCTCTGGGTTATTTTTATGGGGTCACTTGAATATGCTTATTTAAGCTAATGAAAATAATATTTATGTAGAAAGGGACTAAAACTAAATCAACTACTTAAGTTATGTTATAAAAAGTGCGTAGCAAAGAAGATAGAAACATTAAAATATAATGTTTCTATCTTTGTGCGCCATGCATTTTAAACGTTTCTGATCGAGTGTCGTCTTAAGTTTACGCGAATCTTACCCATTCTAGTGAAACTACTCTTACGGATTTTATCGCGGTTTATTTGATTATTTGTATATTAAGTAGCCCGATATTTTAGAAGCAACCATGATCACGGATGGACTGTTCAACTCTTCATAAAAATAGTTTTATTGTAATGAGTATCTGATTGAAGTTAACATTTGTTACGGTGTTCTGGGGACACCCATGAATATTGCATTCGTAATAAACGGTAAAAAACCTAAAAACAATTAGACAGTTGTTTAAATATCATGAACGTATTATTAAACTTCACGAGCCAATATATTTTTACATAAGTGAACATAAGCGGAAGCAGTGACACTTTGAAACGTCTACGTATTTTAGGTGAATTAAAATAGTACAAGTTGTAATCACAAGTTAATTTTGCATTTACATAATACGTAGTGTAGTGTTTACTTAGAAAAGAAACTAAAAATTATCAATTTAAATTTAAAAACTAATGTGTAACAGTATAATAAACAATCAACTGTTCTATGCCTCTCAGCAACAGGTACCCACAAAGTGTTTGCTAGTGCATGCGTATTAATAACATTGTTAACAAAGTGAACTGACGAAGTTAAATACAGAAATATGAATTATTTAATAAACCCCCCATTTTTTTTATTACTATACACATTTCCTTTTTTCTTTTTCAAATTGATAAACTGACTTTATTGTTGAAAATACTCTAAAATGGCCAGTAAATGTAGTAGTTTATGTGGCAAATTCGTTCTGGTTATGCATAGATCGTGAGCGGTTGGGTTCGATTCGTGCAGGGCGTCTAGCTGGCGATACCATATATGCAAAGAGAAGGAATCGAAAGTCTCCAACCATCACCACTACCTCAACTGATGTGGCATCGGATGACGCATTCCAAGACGGTAAATAGTAAACCTTACCAATATCCAAGGATTACGTATAACGTTAAACTAATGATGCAAACTGGAAAGGAAGCTGGCAAAAGAGCTCGCCTTATTAAAACTGATTCATCTATTACCTATAATAAGGAGTTAAAGCGGCAGGTAACGAATGCTATTGCTCGTGGAAAAAAATGCCTACTTTAGGACACACATCATTTCTAATACACATAACCTTCGCGTACTGTGGAAATATTTAAAGCAAAATATTAACTTTACAAAATCGCTAAATTACCAGTTTCCAGATCACCTTCGTGACCCAAACAAAGTTAATAAACACTTTTTAGATTTGCCAGGTAGTAGTTACGTTTCACCAACCACCCCTAACTTCTACGAGTACAATGAATGTTGCTCATCAAACTTCTCTCTTACGTCTACAGACGAATTTCACGTACTGAGTGTTTTAAAATCACTTCATTCTAATGCCATGGGAGTAGACGGCGTTCCCTTGGAGATGCTGCTTGCCACCTTGCCGATCTCAAATCTTGTAATAACCCCTTTATTACAAGAGGGTCGCTCCCGTATTGCTATCTGGACTCTGGCTAATACATTAACACTTAATCCAAACAAAACTAAATACATAATGATCGGCACCAGAAATCAGATATACAGTATGTCGCAAAATTCTCCTGTCGTGAAAATACTTGACGCAGAAATTGACCGTGTGGTTGAAGTACGATACTTACGTGTGCTTTTCGGCGAAAATTTAAAGTTTGAAAAACATGTTATACGGATTGTCAGTAATTGCTTTTACAAGCTAAAGGTCTTATATGAAATTAAAAGCTCTTTGAATACCGAGCTTCGGTTGAAGTTTTGTGAGTCTTTAGTTTTATCCAACTTGAACTATGCAGATGCTGTAATCGGACCGTATCTACTTTCTCGTTCAAATGAACTTATACAAAGAATACAGAATACATGCGGTCGTTACTGCTTCGATGTCCGTCCACGTGAACATGTTTCCCCTTTCTCAACAACGCCATGATTCTTCGTATGGATCAGAGAAGGCAGCTTCATTTTGCCACCCTGCTCTTTGGCATCATTAGATACCGAAGACCACCATACCTATTCGACAAACTGCAGTGGGCCTGCGATAAGCAGCTTACTCACGTTACGAGAAGATCTGCGTATTTGCTCATTTCCCAAATTCACAGAACTGCATCATTTCGGGGTAGTTTTAGATATCGGCCACTAAGTGTTGGAATAATTTACCACCGCCTCTACGTTCACTAAATACAATAAATAAGTTTAAAAATAAATATACGACGTATTTGTTACACAAATCCAACCTATCTATTGATAATAACTAACAATATATTTATGTATTTTATAAATTAATCCACGCCTGTCTCACGTACCTTATTTTAAGACGACAATAATAGTGGCAGACCATTCCAGTGTAGTACCAGGTATCCATAGATTTCTTATTATTCTTTCATTTCTTTTTAAATGACATTTAACTAACACAATGATGTAATGTGGGTATGATAATTATGGCAATATTTTTTTAATATTTATCACGTCGTATAAAAAGAAAAGAATATCATTATTATGAATGTATATTTTATTTCATTATTTATTTTATATTATGCTTTACAATTTGAATGGGTCTATTTATTTGTAATATTCTTTTATTATTATATTGTGAGTATTCCTTATAGTCACTGTTTTCCGTTTTACTTCCCGAATGTCAATGTAAATCGGTGTCGGTGAACCTCAGTTCTCCGTCGCATGCCGATTGATGTCCATTTCAGTGCTCCCCACACTGCATTGCTGCGCAGATAGCACTGCGTGGCTGTTAACATGTTGTATATAGAATATTTTTTTACTACTTTTTATTATTATTTTATTTGTACGTTCTTTGGCACTATTATTTTGTTGCCTTTGTCTGTATTGCAATGGTGTAGGATTACTGAATAAAGATATTTGTATCCTATTCTATTATTTTTACATAAGTATTTTAAATTGTATAGTATTTTTTATCGATAATTAGGTATTTCTTTTACCCAGGTAATAACATTAACTTGTAACTGTCTTAGAAATTGTATTTAGTTACAGGCATAACTATAAATGTGAAAGCATTGTCTACCACACTTCCCGTGAGTATTTACTATTTGGTCTTAATCTACTGTAATAAATATACTATACTATATTATAATAGTTACATTAGCAGTTATAAATATTTTCATATGCATGCATGCATGTCTCGCATCTGCGGGAGAATGGGGGGGGGGGGTCAGAGCCCTTTTCGAACCCAAAACTTTTCTCGTCGCCCGACGAGTACACATAGCAATTCGATGAAGCTGTATTGGACTTCTCCTTGCTTCCAGAGCTTAAGCTTAGCTCCGAAGAAAAAATGTTCCGTGGTTTACACGGGTGTGCGAATTTGGATGCAGCCCTGATTGGTAACAAACTAGACAATGTCAAGTGACTATATACCAAACTAACTCTTAACGTCTGGGTTGCAAGGGTTGTTTTGCGATGTATATAGAACTGTATATTCTTGTCCAGCCCGGTCCCAATATTGAGTCTTGTCTCGAGTAAGGTTATCGGTGGCAAGATTAATATTCAAGAACGATTCAATTCCGTATTGATTCATGTTTGAATACAGAAATATTCGACCATTAAAGCCATATTCTAATATTAATTTACGAAATTCGAACGTTGTTGCAGCCAGTGCTGATAAATTTTATCCACTACACTTTTTGTTAATCATAATAATCGAACGTCAGGTACAGTGGGAACAATGAGCAATCTCACACATTGTGCAATATATCACGTAATTTTGAAAAAAAAAAAAAATGACATTACTTTGCTGTGTTTAGCTGGGTCTAAAGTAGGTAAAAACACCTCATGTAATTCATGCTGAAACGCTGTATGTTATTAGCTCTATGAGAGGGATAGGCATCCGTAAACGGGGATAAACTACAGAAACGTCAACGTTAAGGTCTTAAAGATGATTGATGTGTTAATGTGGTAATGTTTAGTACCAATGTTATGATATTTGGATGATACCCATTAGGCAGGTGTGTTTGATCAAAGTTTTCCTTGATAAATTACTGAAACTACTAAGAAGATCGGATCTTCGATTAACCGATCGAGTAGAAATATCGAGTAAATATAGATAAATAAGAATACTTACAAAGAATTTATTTATCAGGCAGGTCAGTATAGATAAATAAGAATACTTACAAAGAATTTATTTATCAGGCAGGTCAGTATATGTAATCGTTATTAATAATATTTCTTTAAACTTGAGCTTTCCATTTTATAAACTACACTTCCACTGATGACGCCAACAAATTTCATTGTTTGGACTAGACCATTTTTATTAAGGATTAAAATTTATTAAATTAAATAAATAAATAATTAATATTTACGGTCCCTATGATATCAAAAAAGTTTCGTAGACACGTCGCTTTTTATAATATTATATTACAAAGTGTCAAGTTGCACACTTAAACACGAAAATGGCGCGATCCGGGAGGTACCTCTCGTTTACAATTCACATGACACCGACACAAAGTGTGGCTTCTTTTCATGTGGCCTATTGAAGGAGGTACAAGTGTTTTTGGGAAGAGCTTGTGCCATGCTGCATTAAGCCCAAGAATTAAAATATACCTCCGTCCCGCCCACTACTTATCCCAGTTTAATCAATATTATCAGGTTTGTGAGTAGCCGGTGGCCCATTGGAGGAGGGTGAAAGCGCGCTTCAGGATAACGCATCGTCATACTAATAATATTGATGTTTATGGGCGTTGGTAGTCGTTAAAAGGCTCCAATTGCTCGTTTGGTCCCTATTTTATAAAAAAATGTGTCGGAAATATTTTGTTGGGATTTTTATATATAACTTAAGGGGTGAGACTTAAGTTATATATAAAAATCCGAACAAAATATTCCCATGCTGCTGCGTAATGTTAACACAACCGTATCACTCCTTACTACACAAAGATTGTACGACATTAAATGTATGTTATTTCACTGTCAATTTAATTAATTATTTGAAGTTATTTGAATAGCTTCAGGATAACAAATTATAATGTACAGTAAATAGCCATAAAGACAATATGGAATGGTACACTATAGAGTCAGTAACCATAAACAATATGGAATGGTACACTATAGAGTCGGTAACCATAAACAATATGGAATGGTACACTATAGAGTCGGTAACCATAAACAATATGGAATGGTACTCTATAGAGTCGGTAGCCATAAACAATGTCGAATGGTACACTATAGACACTGTAAAACGCATGAACGATCAAACGCTCTGCGTCTGAATATCAATGCTCAAATACAATTGCATCACGAGAATAAATATATCGCAGGCACCCGTTCTGTTTGTGTGTGATATAACACAGAAATATAAGAACTCATCGGTGTAGTTGGTCATGTAGTGAGCAGCTGTTCGCGATCTACGTCACGTCGGCGGCGGTGTCTTGATTACATTATGGTTACTATTGTATTATGGTTACTAAACTTAAGTAAAGTACTAAGTTCTTTATTCACATTTGGCTTGAGGAGTAAGCCTATAAACGCGTGATCAGAGGGCTACGGAGATGAGGTCAACGAAAGTTGAGAGGATGTTATAAGTCAGTGAGGATAAAGGGATAGGGAGTTACGTTTCGTATATATTGTGTAAAACAGATTCCTATAAGGGGGTAAAAGAGCAATCGGACTTTTGGTTACTACTGATGCAAAAAGACAAAGACTTATTTGTTATGCATAATGTGTTTTTCCTTTTCCTCCTCCCCTCTAATGGGCCATCGGAAACCATATGGAATGTGACAGAACAAATATCACCCGACGGCGGTATCATATGAGCGTGAAGATACCTCTCCGGCATGGCACGACCTCTACTAAATGATAGGAAGGCATTATATATACAAAATATAGAGATAATATTTTGTGAATATTCATATACATTATTGAGACGACAGTGAAAGTAGGAATGAATTCGTTTTATATGAGTCAATGGAACGCTACTGCTACTTGATTTCGTATCCATCATGCTCCAGCTTTTTCTTGGTGTAAACTTAACCACCAACGCCGTAAATAAGAAGAACCTCTTCAAAATTATCGTAGGCAAGCAAAAAATGATATGGCGCAATCGTTTCCGGGCGTGGTTCGTAAATTTTTTTCCGGGGTTCTGATATTTGAAAATAAGAAGGTCATCTAAATGAAACAAAAAAAAGTTTGGGTATGTAAGAAAATATTCTATATTTTTTTGTACGTTTACAGGGAATTGTTATTATTATTTATAATTAGTATACGGGGGTTTCCCCGTATACTACGTTATACGTTATACGTATATACGTTCCCGCCCACTCGTTTCCCCGTATACTAATTATAATAATTAGTATACGGGGAAACGAGTGGGCGGGTCTTTCGATATCCACCGATGCCTATGGAAATTAAAATAATTGTTATGCAGACGTGTTGCTTTCTTTCCCTCGTATATTCCAATGAGCCACCGGAAAATAAACAAACCACTTTACACCCGGCAGCACCGGTGTCACGTTACGCTTTACCTCCACAGTCCTGCCATACCAATTTGGCTGCAATACAACATGATACTATCTCTTATAGAAGTAGTGTCGTGCTGCTTACTCATTAAATACGTATACATTTTAGAAAGAGGTAGTGCATAGGCGGATGTCCTCCTATGCAACGGAATGGGGCCAGTACGACTGGGGAGGTACCTCTCGCTCATTTGATACCGCCGTAAAGTGACACCTACGGTGTCGCGTTTCGTGCGGTTTGTGAGTAGCTGTTGGCCCATTAAGGGAAGGAGGGGGTGGAGGGAGGAGGGCAACACATCGGCATAGTAATTATGTGGATCTTCATGGGCATCGGTAGTAGTAAAAAGGCTATGATATCTCGTTTGCCCAATTCTATAAAAAAATATAATTCCAAATAAAAAAAACTGTTTTTCTGTAAGTTGTATTAGTATTTTTTAATAAAAAAGGAGTTTTTTTTCAGTTGAATTTAATATGAAGATATTATGTCACTATATAATCTTCAACTATTGAATTTAAGGATTGAAGAATAATCTGTGAGGAATTTGTGGATTGAATGTATAATTATATATAGAGAGAAACTCCATCCGGGTTGGAGCACGGAGTGTCGGACAACTATCAAGATAAGACCTCATGCCCTCATTTTATTTACTAATCAATATCAATAGCTGGATTGATTCCATTGTTTGTTCCTTGTATTATTGTAAGATTGTTCTTGATTGTAAATATGGAGATCATAGTTAAATTAATGACCCTTTACCCCCCACCCCCACTTGTGTTGACTCCTTTCATACAATTTATAACAATATATCTTATGCGATTTCAATGCTCGCGTCTATGTAAATATCAAACGAGCCATCGGACCTGTTCCAATAAAGACAGCCCACCTCAAAGACGCCGGTGGTGCTATTATTAAAGGAACAACTCGATCGTTGGGCTGAACACTACTCCAATCTCTACTCAAGTCCAGTAAATGTACAAGCCCTCTGCTTGCTCAATGGGAAGCTCGCGTAAGCTAGACTCATGGTCACAACACTGAATTAGATGATCCACCGTCCAAAGAGGAATTTCTTAGGACAGTTAATCAACTTAAATACAACGGTAAGAGTTCTGGTTGCGATGGCTCACAAGCCGAAGTCATTAAACTTAACTCCATGAGACCAATTCTATACAAGCTATTGGATAAGTGTTGGGAGGCAGAGGAGGTACCACAATATATGCGCTGGTCAAACATAATTACTTTGTACAAGGGAAAAGGCGGTCGTGGCGACTTTAATAGCTACCGCGGCATATCCCATTTGAGCGTCGTAGGCAAACTTTTTACTAGAGTCAGTCAGTCTAGAATCTAAAAGCTTGCAGCGCGCGTATATCTGAAATCTCAGTGAGATTTCCATTCTCAACACTCCACAGTGGATATGCTCTTTTATCTCCGTCAAGTACAGGAGAAATGCAGGGAGCAGAAGGCTCCGGTTTTGTGGCATTTATTGACCTCAGCAAGGGTCTGTATTCTGCTTTAGAATGTATTGGGTATCCGCCTAAAGTCCTGAGCCTCGTTAAATTTTTTTTTCTCGAGTACGGTGTAGATTTGAGCCGTTTGATGTTCGTACAGGTGTACGACAAGGTTGCATTTTAGCCCCCACCCTGTTTGGAATCTATTTATCTCTAATATTACAAATAGCGTTCGGCGCTGACTAACAGGGCATCCATCTGCATACGACGGCAGACGGAAAGTTATTTAACATCAGCCTTCTAAAATCAAAAGAGATTCATTGTTGTGTCTCTTTAACGGATTTTATCGCGTTTCTTTACATTTTGTGTGACAGTGTGACAGAATCATCGTCATGAACGTTTCGTATGAATCGGACGAATTAATTGTTAATGACTCTGCTGCATATAAATACTCAACCAGACGACTAATATCTTCAGTCTGCCCGTGACTATGACAGCCGAAACGTTATCGATACGTCGGGATATAGAAACTTGAAGGATCAAGACAGAATTTTCGTTTGGTGAAGAAATTTCTGCTTCCGGGAAGCAGTCCTAACATCATTTTATTTTATTTTCAGCACTTAATTTTCGTTCCTTTTCAGCTTATTTATGTATCTGTTTACTTATTTAAAAATATATTAATTTTTATATTTTTTTACAACTTATTAACTATAATTATTAAGTTCGCAGTTTATATATGTATCTATATTAAAGTAATTGTAATTATATTATATTTATTGTATATTTATATTCTCATCCATTTTATTATTTATAACTCTAACGTATTTTTACAATTATTGTATAACAGTACAGCACAAGGATTTTTGGCATATTCGTTCATGACGGTGATTCTGTTTCATTCTATAAGAAAATCTAAAGAAACGCGATAAAATCCATTAAAGAGACACAACAATGAATAACATTCGCGTAATTATACGAAAGCAAGAAAGATTGTGAGGATTTTTTCATTAACCGTCCTCTCTTTGCCAATGACACAGCTTTTGTGGCTAATTCCGAAGAGGAACTTCAGTCGATAGTGCACAAGTTTGCTCGAGTGTGTTCTTTTTACCATGTCTATGTCTATTAACCTAAGAAGACAGTAGTGCTTATACAAGGTACTTGTTACAACCAGTGATAACGATTAATTGTATGCTGTTGGAAGTAGTTGAAAACTTTTGCTACCTAGAGTCGACTGTCTTGAACAAACTCATTAAATGCAGAGATCGATTTCCATGTAAAAGCGGCTACTTTATGTTATGTTTGGCCGGCTCGGTGCAAGAAGATGGTTCAAAAATAATCAAACAGTTAAGACAAAGATGATAGTCTTTCAGGCTTCCATCTTAAGTATACTCTTATACGGTGCTGAAACATGGACATCATGTGCGAAACAAGAACATCGTCTTAACACTTTCAATATTCATTGTCTATGTAAGATCTTGGGTATATAGCATGGCATGACAGAGACATAAACTAGAGGGTTTTTGAAATTGCACAGCTGCCCAGTGTGACTGCGCATCTCAAACCAGGACGCTTGCGCTGGCTGGGGCACGTGGACACAATGAAATCCTCCAGACTACCACGACATATCCTACTTGGTGAGATAGCTAATGCAAAAAGAGATGTTGGGAGGCCGTCGCTTCGTTACAAGGACTGCGCCATACGGGACATGAATGCTTTTAAAATTGACCACCGTGAATGGGAGAATCTTGCGGATAAATGACCTGAATGGAGTAAACAAGTTGAAGTGGGTCGCAGGGTGTGCGACCAGACATGGTTAGGAGTTCTAGCTGAAAAGAGAGCGAAGAGACACCGCAGTGACCCGTCACCCATCGCGGCAAATGCAAACTTCTCCTGCCCAGCCTTTTACCACCAGGGACACTCCTCCTCCTTCTCTGTCTCCCTGACAATACACTTTAAATGGGCGCCAGGCCAACCTATGTGAGTTAGAGATACCTCTCCGGTCTGGGCGCCAGGCCAACCTATGTGAGTCAGAGATACCTTTCCGGTCTGGGCGCCAGGCCAACCTATGTAAGTTAGAGATAACTCTCCGGTCTGGGCGCCAGGCCAACCTATGTGAGTTAGAGATACCTCTCCGGTCGGCTCAGCCCAATTCCGCTACAATAAAGCACGGCACTATCTCTTATTAATAATTGTACTTATGTAAACGATTGAATAATTTTCACAAACTTTCTTGAGGCAAAAGAAAAACATAACAGAGACGAGGAAGCCAATTTCTCTAATAATTTTTCAATAAATACATTTTCTTTTCAATGAAAAAGCTTAGTTAGAGTACTAAAAACCGTAAGCTCGTTTCAAAGAAGCCCGTAAAAGCGCTGTAGATGGTTTTATAAGAGTCGTAGTGCAGCTTAGACGAGAAATCCCTTTCATTAGAATGAGCTGTAACTGGAATATTACTGGAGAAATATTTATAATTGCTATTTGCGTACCTACTAGATATATACAAATTATTTCATATGCTTATATATCGATGGAGCTAAGGTGAGAACACTCATTACCGCAGTGTCCATGATTATGCAATAGCAGAAGTTATGCAATAAATAATATATTTATGCTAATATGTACTCATATTTTAATGCTAAAAGGTTAGTTTGGCCAGATTTGCAAAATTCTTTCACATAGAGCTCATTTACCGAGAAAGGCATATATAATCCTGCTATGACTAATAGGAACGGAGTATGCGCAAGTTTCGTGTGTGAAACCATAGGGTAGTGCTAGTATTGCATGATATGCGGCGACTAACCGGAACCAAATAACCTGTACATTAGTAGACGGAACTGTACAGAGAAAAATGAAGGTAAATACACAAAGCTCTACATTTTGGTAAATAGCGGACGAAATGAAATTCCGCCGAGGTTGGCTCAGCGTGAATTGTGAATTTTACATCAAAACCGCTGTATAAATTTCAGACCAAATTTACATTAGAACTAAATTTGATTTGTGTCAATGTTAATGTTGGAGCGGGAATATTTTTTATACGCCGTGGAATTAAGTAACACGTACAAAGTGTACGTAATACTTAATTCGTACACGTTACACGTGTGAACGTTTCGTATCGTAAAAGTCTAACATTTTATTTATATTTTCCGTTATCATTGATGCATTGCAGCGAATTTGGATTTTCACGAATATACTCTGAAGTACACCGTTACCTTTCGCTCACATACTGTAATGTTCTCCACGACGAATTCAGGCAGCGTCAACCGTCTCTGAAACACTTGATGAAGTAATTTTATGGTAAAGAATAAATTCTTAAAAAAACACTTAATAGTATAAAGCTGAGGAGTTTGTATGTTTGTTCGAACGCGCTAATTTCAGGAACTGTTAGCCTGAATTGGAAACAATATGTTTGTGTTGAATAGTCCATTTATTGAGGAAGGCGGCAGGCTATATACAGTGACGCTACGACTAATAGGACCGAGGCTAATCCGCTGAAACCGCGGGGTGATGTTAGTTACATTATAAATCCGCTATTCAAATTTTCTACCAGGGGTCACTAATACCCTTGAGCGACAGGGAAGCCGCATAAACGTATAAATATAGCCAGGCGGCTCATATAGTCAATGTAATCTGGCTAATAACGTAACATTGGGTTGAAAAATATGAATTCTACTGTTTTAAATTTTAATGTGCTCCATTTCACCAGCGATATCACGACGAATAAAACCACATTCCGTCAAGATATTAGACGGTAAACTGAAATCAACATACAGAAATACGTATATACTTATACTTAAAAGCATTATATATTTAGTAAATAGTGGAAAATGTATAATAACTTTTATTCATGAATTGATATCATCAATTCCATAACCATCAAGACGTGACAATGGATCGTGAGCACTCAGTTCTCTCTGTTTACCCCATTAGTACTCCAACAGAGAGCACTCAGTTCTCTCTGTTCACCCCATTAGTACTCCAACAGAGAGCACTCAGTTCTCTCTGTTTACCCTATTAGTACTCCAAGGCTGTTCCGGCACTTTTTTGGGCAGATGAATTTGACGCGGAGAGGGGGTGAGGATGGGAATTTCACCCCATTGTACTGTCCCAAAGTCTATGGAGTTGGTGACGGACATTTACGTGACAGACTAGCTGTCGAGCTGCTCTGAAGATTAACGATAGGCACCTTATACAAGTGTCGTCCTCGCCTCACCCAGAGCCTGTGGCATATAAATGCGGTTCCTCGCGTTTGGTGTAAATAGCAATAAATACAGGTATTTACAGTATCTACCTTCACCTTAATAACGCAATGTGACCTCTATATACTCTTACAGAATCTAATTATTTGTGCTTAACATGTTAAATTAATATAGTTTTTAGGACTGATATGTCCTAGCCCGACTGTAAATCAAATTTATTTAAGACCGAATATCTCGGCACCACGAGGGTCAAAGGACAGATAAATGATAATGAATAGCGACAGCTGATAGGTCCACAGCACGCTTAAATATTGATAGATGACAACGGTCAGTCGGAATTAGCACAGAGAGCCTCATACATATTCAACACTGATTACGTGGTACGTGTATATATCCCATGCATAACACACACGGGCTAGAAATGAATTCATTGTACTGAATCTGTTGTCTGAATTAATGTGTGAGGATGACATAAAGAGAGGTTGACTGATCATACGTCATGGATTCCTGGTGAGCAGTATTACGTGAATATTGGTCAACTCTAACGCACTACAGAGGGAGACACAAGTTATGCGCATCTCATGACTGTTGGGGCCATACTGGATACAATGTGTACCTAACACGAGACATGTTTATTATTATAATTTTTTTTTATTGTTTGTTTGCACTGACTAGGCTCCATTACTACAGGACCGACTTGAAAAATTCTTATACCATTAGATTCCTACATTATCGCTAATAAACATACTATATAGTTGTCTTGACAGACATGCAACAAGGCCCAGGTTTCTCAAAGAATTTCAAAGAGACAGTAATTTGGGCGTTCTATGTTCAGTAAAATGTACAACAGAATTGTAGCAACAACCTGCGGATACTACTAATTTCGCAACGCATCCGCTCTCCGGCTGCGGAAACACTTAAAACCATAATAATGTCATCCCTGGCCATATTTATTGATACAAACAATTGAGTATTAACCTATCCACAATTTTTTATGCTTCCTTCCTCTATTCGAAATAAAATGGAAGCTCGAACGTAGAGGCGCTCGCTTACATGACACCGCCGTAAAGGTATAGCTTTCTGCGGTATGTGACTATCAGGTGGCCCATTGTATGGGAGGAGGAGAGGAGGGGAATGCATCTACATGACAACTGTGCGGATGTCTATGAACGTCAGTCGTTACAAGGCTCCAATTACTCATTTGCCTTCTTATACTATACAAAAACTATAAATTTTATCAATTCACTCCGCCAAAGATACGGGGTTTTTTCGTTTTTTAATTATTATTTTTGATGTACTTGATACAAAAGTTTAGTAGTAACCATTCGTACATTCGTATTTTAAACTTTCACAATATTCTAAATGAGTAAAATTACCCACATACAGAATGAAAGAAATCAAGTTTGTAACTTATTATCAAAAAGACCCGCTGAGGTGAAATTATACGAAGACTAGTAAGTCAGTTTTAGTTAAAAAGTTTACACAATGGCCACATTGTACTTCCTACTTCCCGGGAACAAGTCCTTTTTCAGGTAAAACAATAAAGAAATACAATAAAAAAAGATGTCGCCCATGATAATCTTTTCATGAGCAAGATTGGGTTGATCCTTAGAGACATCAAAAATTTGATTCCATTATAAAGTATCACGGCAAGCCTCGTTATTGCCCATTAAACTTTCATCCCTCGTAAAAATCTGACTCACCTATAACTATAATATAACATTAGATGAAGTCATTTAACGAAATTGATTTATTTTATAATCGCGTGTCTTTGATCGAGTTGTAACAACATCATAATCATTATAGTGTCCATGTTTCTCGTTGACAAATTACTGTTCATGTAATAATACCGACATTATACGGAGGGTGTCGTGTGGGGGCGACCTAAAAATATCTCCTCCAAGTCCTGGTTGACGTTAGAGTCGTCAAAGTGCACTAGTCTCTTAACAACGAAGAGGCTTGAGCGAGCTGGTTGTTTCTTGGGCCGCCTGTTGCACTGTGGCAGAGAAATAGACGCGAGCACCGGACGGCACTCACGCCAAGTCATGACGGTACAACGAATCGGATCGGCGCCAGCCGGTCCGGAACCTAATCTGCGATTTTTAGTCCGCCTGCTCAGCGTGGCAATTATGAGCATTAACCTCAAATGGATGACATCAATAGAATTGGGTTCCTAGTTCCCGCTAGTTCCACTAGTCCTGGCCACGGTAGCGGCCACGGTAACGGTGGGACAAGGGGTGCTAAGAATCTCCGGGCTTCGGATCGCTACCACCGATTTGACCTGGCTGCGTATAACGGACGAACGCTCAGACTAGTTTGAGCTGGAGGTGGAACTGGAAAAAATGCTATAGCACGTCCTGGGGCTATGTGAAGTCCGAAGAGACGGCGAGAACACCATAACTCTGCCATCCGGCCACCTATTCCACTTCAGGGAAGGCGACACTCCATCACAAGACGGCGTGGGATTCCTCGTGAAGAATTGCCTTGTAGGGAACATCATTGAAATCTCTAGTGTGTCGGGTAGGGTGGCGTATCTCATACTTAAACCCAACAAGTATAGACTTAAAATGATACAAGTACGCACATCCGATGACGACGTGGAGACAACCTGTGAGACACCCTATGACCGATAAGGGCTGATAATGATGATGAAATAATGCACTACTTGTGGAAGGCTATGGTACATTGTATATTACCTATACACACAATATACATACGAGACACAGCTACACACGATTCAGCACGGGTCTCCTAGAAAATAATCAAGGGCAATATAAACTTTTTATGTAGTTTTATTAAGTTGTATGATCAATTTTAAAGAAAAGAACTCTGTTCAATGTTAAATTAACATCGAATGGTTTTATCTGTTCTGCATCCAGTCGAATCGAAATATTCTCCGCTGAATATTTGGACGAGGATATTTTTGCGTTGGCTTGGAAATTTAATACGTTCTAGTTTTTTAGGAGCAAATTTGTCGCGCCGAGTCACTGGAAAATATTAAAATTGCCTTGAAATAGGATTCGGAAATGACTTTTTAGGTCCATTTTGCTTCATAGTTTTAATATTTGTAAAATAACATGGACGAATATTGAAGTTCCTAGTACGATCAACAAATGAAAGTAATAAAAGTATGAATGCGATATTACCGCCTGTCATGCTATTTCAGTGGATGAAGAGAATGAGGATACGATTTTTTTATTTTATGCAAATTATTTATATACTAATAATAATGTCTGTGGAATTATAACACCTTGTTAGCCCAATCCTTTGCTAAGGAGCGTCAAGACTCGTGTTACAGGTACTTGTAAATCTTTTATATTTTTACATATTTAAGATTTGTATTATAGAATACATAAATAGGAAGCTTAAAAGTCGTCAAAGAGGAACAAAATAGTCTCTTAGCATCGAAAAGGCTTCAGCAAGCTGGTTGTTTGGTGTCCGGTCTGATTCAAAGTGGCAGTGAAATAGACGGGAACACCAGACAACGGTCGCGCCGAGTGATGGCGGTACCATCAATCGGATCGGCGACAGGCAGCAGTGACGCTGGTCCCTAACCTGCAATTGCCAATCCGCCTGCTCAGCGTGGCAATTACGAGCATCTACTTTCTATGAACAACAACACCAAAATACGGCCTCTAGTTCCCGGTAGTTGCACTAGTCCTCGGTCGTGGCCAGGGTAGCGGTGGAACAGGGGGTGCTAAGAATCTCCGGGCTACGGATCGCCACCACCAATATGACCTGGCTACGTACATCGGACGAACGCTTAGACTAGATAACCACTTGGTTGAGCTGGAGGTGGAACTGGGAAAAATTCGATGGCACCTTCTGGGGTTATGTGAAGTCCGAAGACAAGGTGAAGACACACTAAATCTGCCACCGGGTGTAATATTCTACAGAGTGGGATTCCTCGTAAATAAGTCCCACAAAATAACATCGTAAATAAGACAACATCGTCGAAATCTCTAGTGTGTAGGGTAGGTTGGCGTATTTCATACTTAAACTTCTGCCGGTGTCAAGCTCTTTCAAAGCGAATCCACAAACTAATACGCAGAGGTCTTCGCAGCTCAAAACGCAACGGGTTACCGAAGCGATTGAGCAGAATGCTCGAAGCTTTTTGTGGAGAAGTTCGGAAGAAGTCTTCTGACAACAAATGTTAGGACTGATTCTGGGGTTACCGTTTCTTCTAAGCAAATTGAATACGTATCACGCTCCTCATCCCGATACCCTGAACAACGATCCGTGTACAAGCCTGACAAGACATTTTCCAGGCGATGTCAGCTTGATTGAGATTAGTCCTGTTCTGGCGCAGCTTAAAGGGGGAATGGCTCCGGGGGAGGACGGAATTACAGCCAGGAGGCAGGACGCAAACCTTCCAAGGCGCCATGCCTTGGAAGGTTTGCGTCCTGCCTCCTTGCAAGTGACGTTGTTTTGTTTTTTAAAAAGGATGACAAATCACTTTTCGACCGATTTCACTTCTGGGCCATATTTATTCTTTACTTGTTCTCAAGAGTCTTGACGAATCGTCTCACCACAAAGCTTGACAAATTCCAGCCACGGAGCAGGCTGTCACGGGGCCGAAACAAGACCTCTTATTTTGGGACTGGTCCACAAGTTTGCGGTAGCTTAGCGGGATATTGAACGTGATATGTTAGGTGCTTCTTTGTCCTATAGAATACATAACGAAGTCATAAAGCAGAGTAAACTAAAGTACCCTATATCACGCGAAGAATAAGCTCGCTGAAGTGGCATTGGGCTGGTTACACATCCAGAAGAACAGATTGCAGATGGGCCACTAGGTTCTGGAGTGATGGCCGCGTTTAGAAAAACGAAGTGTTGGTCGACCGTTCACCAGGTGGGAAGACGATCTCCGTACAGTAGCTGGTCCGGGAGGGATGCGAGCAGCATCGGGTCGGTCGTCTTGGTGTTCATTGAAGGAGGCCTATGTCCAGCAATTATCCGATAAGAGATGATAATGATGATGATGACCGAGACGAGATTCGAACCCGCGACCTCTGGCATTGCACACGTTCGTCAATTTTTATGACTATTGATCTATACTTATATTGTAAATAAGTAACATTTGATTGTTTGTTTGTTTACATTGAATAGACTCCGAAAAAAACTACTACCCGATTTTTCTTACCTTTGAATTCGACATTATCACTGATGAATCTAGGTCATATAACATTGTCTAAAAAGTTTTGATGATTATGAAAGCTTCGTCAATGTAACCAGGGTGGGAAAAAAGAATCAAAATAAATCCTTATTTAGCTGTCGACATTATTGACAACAAGCTGTCCAGCCAGACGTAGTTTTGCCATTAGTTTAATTTGTTTCGGTGTTTTATGTTTTTGCGTTTAACCTAACCTTTAGCCAAAGATTCGTTGATCTGTCTGAGGAGGACTGTTACATAGTTCAGAACGTAATCAATTGACTCATTTGTGGGAAGGACAAAAGGAGGGTAACACATCTACATGACCACAAGAATTCGGTTGTCTATGGGCCTCGTCAGATGTCAAAGGGTTCGGTTTCATTTTTGCCTCTTTATACTATAAAAAAACTAAAGTGCAACCGACATACTTCAGATAGTAAGAAGAGAGAATTTTGACTACGATATAGTATTTGGGAAATTCGGACTTCAGATTTTGGGCGTGTGGAATAAGATGGTTGTCGCTTGAGATCTGACAACTTTTTGACAGTGCGTTATTAAGTCTTGGCTTAGCAAAATTTAACATAAAAATATTTTGTGTGGAATTGTATTTTCTCAAAACCTCTTACCCTCATCTGTGCTAAGGGTGGCTGTTAAGCAAAGAGGTTTCTTGCCTGACTAAATAAATGTTCAAATCTGCCAGTACAATTTGCGCAATCCCATTTGACTTGACAGCCTGTGGAAATTTACGGAATAATTCGAGACTAGTTTTTGTCAGCGACTTGATAAAATGTTGTGTATTTCTTAGTTTTATTAGATTTTTTTTATTGTATGATTCCTGACATTGTATGAGATACAGACATATAAAGTCTGAAATAGTCACTCCAGCTGCTTTTCGAGCCTATGGGCTGACGGTGATCATGAGATCGTGTAGTGTACAGACATATCAAAGGAATAAATATTTATATGAATGTATACGTTTGTATATCGACGTAATTATGTACTCTGTCGTCTCCAAATATACATCGACTGGAGACCAATAATAGTGTTTGATAGAGTGAGATAGAATACACAGGAAGAAGAGGGCGACGTTTGTAGGACGGGATGGGTAGCCAGGGAGCCTGTATTATTTATTTATATCTATTTATGCATAATATTATAATTACGGCTGTATTTCTATATGTGTACAATAATAAGTGTATATTACACTATTGTAATCTTAGTTACACAACGAATACATAAAAATCAAGTTCTCTATGTTTGTTTTACATGAAAATCAATATTCTCGGTGGGGTTTTTTATGTAAAAATCAAGATTCTCCGTTTAGTTTTTATGTGAAAATCAAGATTCTCGGTGGGTTTTTGAATGTGAAAATCAAGATTCTTAGTGGGTTCTTGTGTGTCAATCAAGATTCTCGGTGTTTGTTTGATTTGAAAGTCAAGATTCTCGGTGTCAGTTTAATGTGAAAAACAAGTGTTTCTATGTTTGTTTGATATGAAAGTGAAGATTCTCTGTGTTTGTGATGGAATTCTGAAACAGCTGGACCTAGATATAGTAGTTCGGTATTAGAATAGGAATCAATAATTTTTTTTTAAACGCTGGAACAATGTTTGGCTGGTAAAAGGTACCTCTTATTCCATATAGGAATTTCTTCCAGCAAACCCACTATTGGGTAAATTAAAAAACTGCGGCCATTTTTGGGTGTACATACAAGTAAAATGACAAGAAATCGACAAACAATATTTACCGTACATGTAATATCTGTACATACGAGGGTGGATCTAAAAGTTCTAAGCCCGACCAAGAAAATGAAAGAAAAGTGGATCTAAATTTATTTTTATTTTTTGACATAGTCTCCATCTAGTTCAACACACTTCTTCCACCTGACCTGCAACTTGTTTATCCCCTCGAAAAAAAAAAGATTCCGGAAGGTCGGCGAAATAATCGTTTACTGCGACTATCACCTCATCTTTGGTCGAAAATTTCGAGCCACCCAAATGTTTTTTAAATTTGGAAATAAATGATAATCCGAGGGGGCTAAATCCGGCGAGTAAGATGGGTGGGGCAGCAATTCGTAGCCTCAATCATGGATTACAGACGTTGTTTCAGCCGAAGCGTGAACACGTGCATTGTCTTGATGAAACAAAAAGTTTTTACGCAACATTCCCGGCCTCTTTTCTTTTATTTCTTCCCGGAGTCTTCGTTGAAGGTTACAATAATAACTAGAATTTATAGTTCGACCTTTCGGTAAATAATCTACAAAAATAATGCCCTTCGCACCCAAAAAACAGAAGCCATGACTTTGTTAGTCGACAAAACGAACTTAGCCTTTTTTTGGCGTAGGAGAGTCGGATCTTTTCCACTGTTTGGATTGTTGCTTTGATTCAGGAGTATGGTGGTGAACCCAGCTTTCATCCATGGTAACAAATCTATACAAAAAGTCTTCGGGATCAGTCTCAAAAAGTTCCAAACAGTCTCGCGAAATTGTGTATCGAACTCGTTTTTGCTCAGCAGAAAGCAACCTCGGGAGCCAGCGAGCAGAAACCTTATGGAACCCCAACTCTTCCGTTATTATGTGTTGCACCCGGCCATAACTAATGTTTGTTATCTCAGCTATCTTACCAATGGTCAAACGTCGGTCACCCAGTACGAGATCACAAATTTTATCGATGTTTTCTTTCGTGGTAGGGGATGTAGGCCTTCCACTCCTAGGATCATCTTTAATGCTCTCACGACCGCGCTTAAACTCCGCTACCCACTTCTTGACACTGGAATACGATGGAGCAGACTCCCCCAAAGTGCTCACCATACCTTGATGGATGTCTTTTGGTGATGGGCCTTTTTTATTGAGGTACTTAATGACCGCACGGTGTTCAATTTTCTCCATTATTGAAAATTGCGTTAGATTGCTTCAAAAAATAATCACAGAAAATTTATATTGTGCAGTATCGGAATTAAACTGCGAACAATAAATCATTATGACACATACTAACAAGTGACGGTAGATTTAAAAAGATGTCATAGCTCCATGTAGGTTAGGCCACGAACTTTTAGATCCACCCTAGTACTATACATGTACTTGTATATATGCAAGTGCATATACATAGTGATAGTGATTAATCAACAATTATACAATATACAATAAACTAATATATACATACCTATTATATAATATATACTTAATTATATTATATACAAATAATAATAAAAATAAATAGATGGATACACAAAAAATAAATATACATATGTATGATAATTAATAAATACATATAATCATGATTTTTTAAACCGTTATGCTCCTATTTTCCGTCTATTAGTTCTTTAGGAGTCCGTGCCAAACGGTGAAATGATGACTATTACTAAGATTTCGCTGTCCGTCTAGCCGTGTGTGTACCCCTTGAATTGTCATCGATGGACAAACAGTTGAAATTTTCACAGTTACATATTCGTTTCCGCTATTATGAAAATACGAAATGTATACACAACAAATACTATAACATACTCACATTAAGTTGGTTTTTCAATTTTACGAGTAACCAATTGTACTTTACTCTAAAACAAATAATATCCTATTCTTAATAAGAATTAAGACTTTATATAAGACTGTCTTATTAGCTGTGGATTTGTTTGTGTGAAATTATGTATTTTATTTTTATTTTGCATATGGTTAAAACACGATACGGATCTCTCGAATCCACACTTAGTAGAAACTATGCAACCCGACACTGCTTGGCCGGGTGAGTGCCGCAACACCGCAACATTCACACGACTGGCCTTTAAGTATATTAAGTTGTTATTACGCGCAGCGCGTTTGAGCACAACGTAACTTTTTGGAAGTGATAGTGCCACAGAACTGGCTCAGCGCGCGCGGGGTACCACCGCTCAGTGGCAGCTACCATATCGCGTTTCTTGTTCTCAATCAACAAGTTATACAAATCAATCGTGCTAAACTGTAATCGGCGTACTTCAACTTTCAACCCCGACATTATTACCAGACCTTATGAAACTTACGTGTAAAGTGAAAGCGTAGGTGTAGCTAGTCTTAATATGCAAAACTCTTCCGTTACTTCGTGGCTGGAAGACAATGGACAGCTAAAACTACTTAAATCAAGAGAAGCTTAAGCTGTGAAGCCCCGTGGTTTCACCTGCTTCACTTACGTGACGCCTACCGACGCGATATACATCTGCATTACTGTCATGCCGATGTGTTGCCCTCCTCACTTCCTCCTTTTCAATGGGCCAACGGCTCCTCACACATCACACAAAAACGCGACATCAAAGCTGCTATTTTACGGCGGTGTAAAACCTCCACGGTCGTGCCATCTGAACTCAGTTGCAATGCAGCAAGGAACTATCTAAAATACTTACATCCATATAACCTACTGCAAATAACAATGGCGCGAGAACAAATGTATCGCTACACACTCTTACCTCAGCCGCACCGACCGCGCCAACTGTCAGCCATATAAGCCAAAGCTAAATCAATAATAGTTGATTGAATGTATTGTTACCTCTTGATGGAAATTAATGTTAAAAAAATGTACCTGCACGCCTGTTATTCCGGAAGAGGCAGGCAGAGGTGTGCTAGTACATTCACGACTCCTAAGTCCAGTCGATATACTAGAACACCCACGTTTAGCCAAGGTACTGAGGCCTGTCCCCACCATGGTTCAAGCCGTGTCGTGGTGGTGGGGCTTAGTAGCCTGGGGTGAACCCATGCGAAGCCAATTGAACTGAGCGGGATCTTTTCACCCCTCTTATAAGAAGAGGGGGCTCAAAGATCAGGAGGAGGAATCGCGCTCTGTACCCCTCTTATAAGAAAGGGGGACCTAAGAGCAACAGGAGGTGGTGCTTTTGCGCACGGGGCAAGGGGCGAGGATGGGAACCTCACCCCATTGCACTATTCCAAAGTCGGTGGGGTTGTCCTGTAGGGCTGGGCAACCCCATCTGTGGAGGTGGAGTTGGTCCCTTAGGGGGCTGACTAGCCGTCGAGGTGTCCTGATGATTGTTGTTCCGGGGCACCTCACCAAGGGGCACCACCGACTAACGGCGCTCGCGTTGGTTTTTGTGGGTATTCGGCACTATCATGTGCCGTGAGTCTATCACACCACTGGACCCCACCCAGGGCCGGACACCATACCATAGCGGTGAATGATATGACTAGAACGCTGACTACGAAAGCAAGATTTTTTGCAACAACATGGCTGATTTCCAGCAAGTGAGATTGATACTTAATGTTTATTTGGTTGACCAAATATATATTCTAGTGACATCATTTATTACTACGTTACGCCCGATTTTCGCTTTGGTTTCCCGCGCCAAAGCGCTTTCTTAGAGAATAGCTGAAGGTCTTACATTTAACAGGTAAATTTTCATTAATTGTAAATGGTAATGTTCACAAGAGCAGGCTACAGACGGCTTAGTTAGTGCCTGGATACTGCAGAAAGTATAGTCGATGGAGTGTACTGTCACTTCCTGATGGAATTCATATTGTAACTTAAATAAAATATATATTTAGTAATATATATATTTTAAATCAATAAATTTGTGGAAATAGTATAAAGAGTATACTTTTTATTTCACTTATACTAAAGAAAGTCAACTAAGCGCTGAAAAGAGCGAACTAAAATGTCACTGCTGGTCTTCTCCACAGAAACTGTGGGGGGGGGGGGTTTACGGTCATCGAGGCGAACCACATAACCCGGGTTGGGTCGCAAGGGGACGACTATCCCCTCGGTAACGGGGCCGCAATAAAATTGCGGTTTGCCATCCTGGCTTTTGGCTTAGGGAAATGTGGGCCCATTTAGGGCCTGTGGGTTATGTGGTATATTGTGACTGAGGTGAGTAGCGATTGGGTGTGTCATGCGTGCG
>JAFELO010000036.1:1244467-1254534 GCA_017140195.1 Eumaeus atala | reverse complement strand
ACGGCAAGTAATTGAAAATCAGTGAGTCCGGCGGATGCTGGAACACATGAACTGAGATACTCACCCATTTGCGTTGCTGCAGCTCATATATACACACAAATATTGTAAGCAGGGTGTGTTAGAATAATGTTTTTTTTTCTTCTTTCATGTACTTAATTTTTCCTTTCTATTTCTATTATTTTGTAATTGTGCTGTTTGCAATTAGAAATAAAGTGAAATATCTGTCTATCTATTCTGTAAAACATATCAAATTTATTTCACAGGCAACATGATATGTTCCCAAATATATTTACTAATTAATCAAATGCAAATGCGAAATGAATTCACGAAGTGGACCTGGCTGTGTGGGACTTGCGGCTGATCCGAATATGCATATAAACCCCGCGGATGCCATCGGCCGCCTAAACTCAGGTGCCCCGGATCTGTTACTGGGCAAAAAATACTGTGCTATACTTTTCTTTCTGACATCTATGACTACTACATACATAATTATATCATCATCATTATAAGCCCCTATCGCTCTACTGTTGGACATAGGCCTCTCTCAATGAACGCCAAAACAACCGGCCTCCTGTTACTTGCATCCATCACGGACCGGCTACTGCACGGAGATCGACTGCCCACCTGGTGAACGGTCAACCAAAATTCTTTTTGCTAAACGCGGCTTCCACTCCAGAACCTTACTGGCCCATCTACCATCTGTTCATCCGAGTGTGCGACCAGGCCATTGGCATTTCTGCGAGCCTATTCATCGATGAATCCTCCCGGCGTATTGGCCTTAGGATGAAATTGGACAAGACAAAGGTTGATGTTCAATGAACACGTTCGCCCTAGGCCTGTCAACGTCCATAGTGATATTCTCGCAGTCGGAGATGAATACCTTGGGCAATTATTGCAATTAGGTAGATATAACTTCGAGAAGGAAGCCGATGGAAGGATTCAGTTGGGCTGGGCAGCATTCCGGAAGCTTCGTCACATTCTCACGTCGCCTATATCGCAGAGCTTGAATGCGAAAGTCTCAAACCAATGCGTTCTCCCCGTGATGACCTACGGGGCCGAAACATGGCCTCTTAATCCAGGACTGGTCCGCAAGTTTGCGGTAGCACAACGGGCTATTGAACGTGCCATGTTGGGTGTTTCTCTGTCCGACAGAACTCGTAACATAGGGCAGAGAAATAAACTATCCGATGTCACATAATTATATATTGTCATATTATTATTTATGATAATAATTAATATCATAGATACAAATATCATGACTAAGCAATCAGTTCATTGCTCACCACATTCATACCACAAGCCGGTATATTCCGATATCAGTACATGTAACCGCCGTAAGCAATGCATTAGCAACTGATCTCTATTAAGCTTAAAAAATATGGGGTTGAACTAAAAATATATTATTGGGACCTTTGAAATTTAATAACAATCTGCATCCTTGGTTGACGTTGTTTGTGGCACCGCCGTGCACGTGTCTCGGAAACAAACTTCAGAGCTGTTAGTATTAATTTTTTTTTTCAGAATATTAGAATTCGTAGACGAAATCCGGATAATATATAAATCCGGAGCTATATTTCACTTTATGGGTCGGTAACTCTGTCTGAGATGCAATTGTTTGTGCAAGTATCGCGAATAGCGAAGTACAATATCGGCTATTCAGTTATATAAACATGTACTGACACGGATCCCACAACATGGATTGCGGAAATACTCCATCTGTACAGCTAGTGACCGCCACAATGATTTCTTAACGTACGCGAATGCTCATGAACATGAGAGAGACTGATTTCATATGCAAGAACAAGCTTGTAGAAAATGTTATATTTTATACAAATGAACGACACTGGTTTTATGGCTGGTTTCACATTTTCTTAAGTCTCGGCTTGTCTATTAGGAATTTAACTAACATACAGGCTTTCAATTTCGAATTTTGAAGGAGATTCGACAGGATAAATCTCCCTTACATACTGTGAGCGTCACGGAATAGATATTCGGAAAATATTTCAGTATAATATACTAGCATCGCATCGCTGTTTTACCCGTATGACCTGTGTATTCCGTTGATAATTGATGTTCAGTATGTTAAACAACAATTTAAACTAATCGTTTAGCCAAATAATGTAAAAATCGAGGGGCTTCGCTGGAGCAGCTTATTTTAACTTAATTCGGTTTCAATTGCAACATCGTGTTGACATGTAAATTTTGGTTATTTGCATGCGAATATTGGAAGGGTCACTTTGAAAAGGGTTTCATACGAATGTCCCTCGCTAAAAGGGTTCTTGTCTCGAGAGTACTTTGAGAAGCCGCGACAAATGAACTCCCTACTGGAGGCAAGTTGTGCTTTACAATTATGTGGCTTATGTGAAATGTTGGGTTGTTGACTTTCTTTATAAGTCGTAAATGATGCGAGGAGTGACAAAATCTAATTACATTTTTTTACATTAAGATTGACCTAGTAAGAGGTAGTACCGTGCTGCATTGCAAGAAGATTGGGCCGGCACAATCGGGGAGGTACGCTTCGCTCACCTGATACCGCCGTCTTCGGTGTCGGGTTTCGTGCGATTTGTGAGTAGCCGATGGCCCAACGGAAGGGAGGCACAGGCAAGGAGGCCAACACATCGGCGTCATAATTATACGGTTATCTATGGGCGCCATGATTCTTGATTCCTGATAGTTCATAGTGTTTGTTATTGGATTTTATTGTGTCTACTGGCCTTATTTCAAAATCTACCAGTTAGAACGTATTCAACGTATAAACTGAATATCGTTCATTTGTATATAAAAACGAAATACCACTTACTGATTAATCTAGAAATATCCGAATCTATATTACAAACTTGAAATGATAGTTTATTATATGGTTCAATTTCAATTTTCAAAGGATCAATTTCAATTAGAATCGAGCACTGAATATGCTGTGTGATTTTGTACATTCATATAGAGTATACACAATAAAACATCCCGTGTTAGAAGGTATATATTCAGTAGCTATCTTTACAATTATAGTTAGGTACGGCCACCTTAAAAAATTCTGTTTAAATTTTAAATACTAAATGAAAACTGTTTACACCGCCATTATTCTGGCTCTTTATCTCAAGTAAGACTTAGTCTTTCTTTTAAAGTATGAAGATATTCTTTCCTCATTGTTAATACAGGTGATATGGTATTCAGCAACTAAGAAAAGCTTTCTCTGGCCATAGTGCTTAACCCCAAGAAAATATTTCTTGCTAATATACCGTTATCACCATCACCATCATTATTAGTCCTTTTCGGTCCACTGCTGGACCTATGCCTCTTTCAATAAACGCCAAGACGACCGCTGCTCTCATCCATCACGGACCAGAGCACGGAGATCGTAAAAGAAAATGAATCATAAATATATCGAAAAGAGGATACATGAAAAGAGGATACATGAAAAGAGGATACATGAAAAGAGGATACATGAAAAGAGGATACATGAAGATACATGAAAAGAGGATACATGAAAAGAGGATACATGAAAAGAGGATACATGAAAAGAGGATACATGAAAAGAGGATACATGAAAAGAGGATACATGAAAAGACGATACATGAAAAGAGGATACATGAAAAGAGGATACATGATAATTATTTTAACAGTTATTAATTCTATCGTAAGGTTAACACTATCATATAGATCCACAACGACTGAAAATACAAAGCCTTTGTCAAAATTGAGTTGAAATTCTCGGCCTTTTTGACGCTCATTGAAATAATAAAGCATCAATCGAGGTATATATGCTACATTGCAGTAGAATGTCGTCTAAGTGTAGCATTTTGTGCGTTTGTAAGTTTCCGATAGTCCATTAGAAAGGAAGAGGGAACGGCCGCTTGTCAATTATGCGCAGTCATTAGCTGGCACCGACTGACTATTTGTCCACTTAAACTTAGAAGAAGATGGTGTTGATAGTGGACATGTGATAGCTGACAATGATAACTAAAGTGGTACACAACTAACTGTACATGTTTTAAGTACAAAGAACTCCTAGGAGCAACTCTCAATGAACTACGTGACGCGTTACCTACGTGTTTACTGAAACACCAACAATGCTTATTCCACTCAGTACTACATTGTATGTCAGAGAGAGAGAGAGAGAGACACACAGAGGACGCATCATATCGCTTCCCTCATACGTTACACTGTAAGGTATGAAACTAGAATAAATCTAAATAATAAAAATATGTAATAATTATAACGACAATGTTATAAATTTCATATACGTCATAAATGTCAAATATATCAAAATATTACGTACCTTAAAATATAACAACAATTGTGATGTGGCCATCATCATCATTATCATCATCATCAGCCGGACGACGCCCACTGCTGGACATCGGCCTCCCCCATAGAGCGCTCCAGGTCGCGGCCACGAGCCACTTGCATCCAGCGGCTCACTGTCACCCGCCACCTTAACCAAGCCGTAAACACGGAGTGTCCTCCTAGTCTTGTGATATTATATGAATATATAAAAAAATAAAGAATAAAAAGCTCGATCCGATCGGGATAATGTGTGTTGTTGTGTAAGTGTTACCTATTGTCTGAAAAAATTTAACCTAAATCACAGCAAGCAAATTTCTAGCAATAATTTCCCTTATCAATAGTTAAAGTTAAAAATGTTATGTAAGTGTCTTTATAAGCTAAGTTCGAGAGCACCCCAAAATGGTCGAACATATCGCATTTGGAAAGATAAGGGTAACCCCTTATAGTAACGATATGCATCTTAGGCTTGACATTAAAGGGAAAAGAGAAAAAACAGCGAACTATTTCTTGAGGTATATGTACTTCAACGTTCCCAAATGGCGTGTCATTTTTCTTTTTCATATTAAACTAGCGGTCCGCCCCGGGTTTTCCCGTGATGCAACAGGGGCATATTATGCAATCGGAAATTAAATTGAAAAGCCACATCTGTTCTTTTTTCACTTTGAAACTATCGATCACATAAAGATTTGGCAGCTATCGATCACATAAAGTTTTGCCAGCTTTAAGGGGCTTCGTTTTATATATAAGATGAAGAAGATATAAGATGTGCATAATTTGGAATAATTCAACTGGTTTTTTAGGTCATAGTCGGCCAAGAAGTCCTGATCCAGTTTCTGAAAAGAAAACTCTGACGACAATCTGCCGGCAGCCGCAAAGCCTTTGTCTTCAGAATAAAAGAAAACTTTTATAATACTTCGTTGCCATGTTAAGTTTCGAGGCTGTGAGCCATTTTTAATTTTCTAATTTAAAATTATAAAGAGCATAATTTAAAAAATCCAACGAAACTTTTTTTTAATGGTACATAAAGAATTCTATAATACAAGAAGCTACGTCCAGATATTTCAATAGCAGAAGTAATTATTTTGTTGAGTTATAGGGATAAGGAGGAATATTTACTTTATTGGCTTTTCTAATATACAGAAATTGGAATTAAAAAATAAACTGTGGAACAATTCCGTAAATTGAGATTTCTCTACTTTTCTTAGATTCGGAGAAAATGGGTAAACTATATATTATTTGAGAAGACCGATTAGCGTAGTATTGGCGTAGAGTAGTGTGCTACACACGTGGCAATTCGAACCCCTCTATGTTTATAAGGTGTATCTAATTTCTATAGTAAAGTTCTTAACAGGCTCCCAGTCCCATAAATCTTATATGAACATTTCGACTGCTTAACTAGTGTGTCTATTGACGGGACTGCGAATGGGTATTTTTTTACCCTATAATAAATATATGATACATTGTGATTTTATGATTGGATTACGATATTTAGCACCGTAATACAAGTTTGTAAGAGGTAGTTCCATGCTGCATAGAAGTTGGTAGTGTCCTATGCAGCAAAATGGGGCTGGCACTACCGGGGAGGTACCTCTCGCTCACTTGATACCGCCGTAAAGTGACAAATACGGTGTCGCGTTTCGTGCGGTTTGTGTGTAAACGGGGTGCATTCATTCGAGGTGGAAAGGGCGTCGGTAGTCGTTGAAAGGCTCCGACTGCTCGTCTGTCCTCCGATATTATAAAAAAAGTCCTTACGTGAACACACGGCAGACTAATGGGGTGTCGAAGTGAAAAGTTCACAGATTCATATTGTAAGTATTCCCATGTTTGGTTAGAGCGGATTTTTTAAATTTGTGCTTTTCCTATTATCATACCCATCATCATTATCAGCTCTTATCAGTTCCACTGTTGGACATTGGCCTCTTTCAATATATATATATATATATATATATATATATATATATATAGATTTACCCACATACATACACACATCTGCACTCGGATTAGATAAGGTACGTCTTGGCGTAGTCGAGAATATTTTTCCGAAACAAGCCATTCCATTCCATTTTATTAACACTGGATTGTTTGCATCAAATAACACGGTCAGGTATGGTATTTAGTGTTAGTGTTAAGGTTCAAAGTATTTGCGCAAAACGGATGCCTTGCGAAATTCTACTGATATTTAATTAGACGCTTAAATTACACATTTTTTTAGGATAGATTATTTTTGCGGTTTATGTGTAGCCGGTCGCCCATTACAGGGGAGAAGGGAAGTAGGGTAACGGCTCTGTATGACAGTTACAACTATGGGCGTCGGATGATGTAAAAAAGGTTCCTCTTGCTCCATTTCCCCTCTCTATTATATGAAAAAACCGACACCATACCAACGACAGATAAGAGATAAGAATGTCATAGAAATTTCTATGTGTTGTTTTGTTGTGTTACTGAAAAGAACTGTAAACGAACACGTTGTGTGTACAGGAATACTTTATTGGCCGTAAGAAGGATAGACTAGCCTTTAAAAAAGATACGAACCAACTCTCATTTGACAGGTTTTCTAAATAGTTTATCTTTTACGTAACGTCATTTCGGCGTAGTGATGTAGACAACATAGATATGTACATAGGAGAGAATGTAATACAGTGATAGCGATACGATGTATGTAACCTATAAAACTACCTATACCTATAAAAATATAACTTATTTCCTTAATTATCATTAATGTCTGTAATTTCTTTTTTTCAAAAATAATTAAGTTTTAAGCGAACACCACTATCGAAGAAAAAGAAGAATCCTGTTGGGCGATCGAGCGTAAAATAAAAAAAAAGGGTGATTACAATAAAACTAATTTTTACAGATTTTATCGCGGTTTATTAAATTATTTATATAGCCCGACGTTTCAGAAGCTTTACAGCAGCCATGGTCACGGGTAGATATCAATACGAAAGGTTGATTTATCTGGTTCCTTCGATATTTACTTTTCCTTTCAGTTATTTGAGATATCCGCACATTACTTATTTATTATTGTATTCGTGGCGAATAACTTCTTGCTTTACCTGATGTTGACTGTCGCTAAAAATATAACTATGTAGACTGAAATATGCAGATGAACTGTTAAAGATTAACAAAACTGGTAGCTACCGGGGAAGATTTTTTTTTCGAAGGGACTTCTGGTTGGCGAGGCTATTGCGCCCGCCGCTACTATTTATCAGACAAGTGAACACTTTTGTGTATTCTAGTCTAGGGAGACGATAGGGGGACAGACCAACCCCCTCTTTTACCACATATGGAAAGAGATGGACCGGGTTGTTTGTGGGCCTATAGTGATTATTTTTGGAACCAAAAAGGGGGAGAACCCCCCCCCCCACGCTAGTGGACGGCGCGCGCACGATGCCGTTTATGATGCGGTTAACGGTAACCTGGATAAGGATAATCGTGCTCGTTTATTGTTTGGCTTGTATGAGGAGGCCGGGCTCTAGGTTACAGTTTGATTCGTGCTCGAAATCCGCAAAAGACGTGATCATGATTTAATTTATTATTAGAGCTCTCTATAGATCAAGTTTATATTTATTCTAAGATAATCCGTACATTAGATGAGTACTTACTCTCATCTTACGGATATGAAGTCGGGTCCTTATTCGTGAGTGGTGTGCGAGTTAGTCATTATTATGTCAGTCATCTGTTATATTTGTGTTATTACCTGAGAGGTTTCAACGCCTCGACTGGTTCAAGGCGGTGTACATAGAATCGGTTGTTACAGGAAAAACGGACTTATTATTTTTCAAAGTTTATCATTATTCTCCATTATAAGAACCATTCTCCGAGTTCGGTGACGGCCTTTTGGAGTAGTTTGGCTCCCTTGTTGGGAACGTTCCTGATGTTCAGTGCGGTATCATCCGTGAACATCACCAGCTGGACGCCAGGTCTAACGTTATGTCGCTAGTGTACAAGTTAAGTAAAGTGGAAAGTGCACGGATCCTTGAGGAACACCACGAATGAGGGCATGGGGCGAGGACATAGTGCCCTCTACTCTGTAGCGGAACTGCTTGCTAGGTAACTGTCATCAGTACCAGTCTGTCAGGTCGTCCTAGTTGGTATAGCCTGAAGAAGAGGCCTTGGTGCCAAATCTTGGCAAATGCCTTTGCTGCCTTAGAAAAGACAGAGCACATTCCATGTGGACGCCTTTTTTGGAGTCCCGTGAGTAAATATTCCGTGAAACGCGATATACTTGCTGTGGACGACGAACTGCTCATCTATGAATAGGTTTTTCTCTCGTATCACGGTTTTCAGTTCAGGCGTGTGACAGTTATCCATTCATAGCTTTTCCCTCGCGAGCTTTAGACATACGGCTAGGTAGCTAGTGGACTACACCCGGGGTTTTCCCGGTTTGTGTATGCATATCACTATGGCTTCCTTCCATATGTATCAGAATGTGGATTACGCCAGAAGGGTGCTAAAATGCCCACTAGGAGATGTATAATGACGGGAGGTAGCTGTTTGAGCAGGTTAATTGTTATTCCATCGGACCAGGGGGCCCTTTTCGAATGAAGATTCTTTATTAGATATTTTACTTCCTCTGTATCGGTCAGACGTATGATATCATCGTCACCGTCTGGTGACACAGCTAGGCGGGCTACTACTATACTGTTTACTGGGAAGGGTTTGAGGGGAGGGTATTATGAGTGCATTCCGTTTGTCTTGAAATTCTCCAGTGCAGGTAAACGATTTTCGCGGTTAGATGGTGGCTTGATCCCCTATTGCAATCTTCATAGCCTTTGCAAGAGCCATATGAGACGGTAATTATTTGGTAACGAAATGACCCCAACTCCCGTTTATGAATTTGGGTACAGCCTTTTTGACTTCTTTGGATGAGGCCGTGATAGAAATCACATGTTTGAAATTTCACTAAATTGTCTATTAGTAATTTCTAGTCGATGATCTTTGTCTTTTTAATATTCTTATTTCTGGCTCTATTGTCTATTGAAACGGGCCCATGGCCCATGTTAAACTAGTGCAACGTTTCAACCATCCTTGTCGCGAGTGAAGCGTTTTGACCAATGCAATATCTGTAACTGTGTAACTGTGCAAGCAAGTGTGGTAACTGTGTACGCCCGCTATTGTTTACGTGCTAAAATAGGGAGCGTTGATGATGATGACAAATATGTCGATGATCACAAATCATCGACATATTTATTAAGGACAGTCTCGTGACTGTTATTATATCTGTTGCCTCAGGAGACGTCATGGGCCTTGAGGTCCCCGACTAATAGTACTGGGTCGTCTGGATTTAACTAACTAAAATACGAGTAGCGTCGAGGTCTCTAATTATAAGTGGTTTTAAATTAGATTGGTATGCAGAGATTATGGTGATGGGTTGATGGCCCGTCACGCATAGCTTACAAAGGGAGACATCTAGATTTTCCAGAGGAGGCGGGTAAAGTGAGATACAATGGTGGGACCTCGTAGATGGCGGTACCAAAGGAAGGAGATCTGGTCTTGTCGTTTGGAACAATGTTATAATTACAAAAACGCGGATTAGACTGGCTAGGTTATAGGAACGTTTCCTGCATTAGAAGGATGTCTTGTCAACTACTCACATGGATTCCAACAGGAATTCCCAGTCAGCTGTGACGTCCTTTCTCCTGCCACCCTGTGCGGGCATATAAAACTGATACTGAAGCATTTGGGTCATCAGGGACATCAGAGGCATGGGTGTCGGGCCATTTGACCCCAGAGTACCTGGAACATCGGGCCCTATGTAGCGAGCTTCAGGGGTGTGGTAAGGC
>JAFELO010000036.1:1211912-1244365 GCA_017140195.1 Eumaeus atala | reverse complement strand
TTAGGCGCCTATGGGGCTTTCTATTTAGAATTTGAGGGCCACCGTAATTACCCATGTGGCCTACCTGCCCGCACGCATGCTGGGGTCTCGGTGGTGGTGCTGTCTCTGAGACAGTTTGGTGTGCCGTGGTTACTCAGACAGTTTGGGCACCTTGGGTGCCGTGGCAATTACAGGCTGCCTGCCCGACTACAGTTTACACCGATGGCATTGAACCGATGCCCCTTTGCCTGCTGGCTGCCTCCACTCAGAAACAAATGAGGCTGCAGATCGCCTTGATGTTGTGGATCTCTTTGTGCTCAGAATGCCTATGGCAGAATGACAAGTATCATGTTGTATGGTACATCAATAGTGGCGTCACCATTTTTGGTCTGGCGGTACAAGCGATGACTGGGGTGTTTTGTCTGTCTAAGTCAGCAGATATCCCTTCCTTGGGAAACTCTTTAATAAAGAGCCTTCTTTGTGTACCCTTTAAGAACGAACGGCGATATTTCTATCGCATAGGAGAGTGGTCAAGAGGCGGTGCCGGATGACGCCGTGTCCACGGAATGCCATTCCTGCAGGCACTCGCGGAGATGCAGATGATGCACAATTAATTATCCACACGTAACTTGGCGGTTAGACCGCGTTACGCCAGAAGTCACGGGATCGAATTGCGCATACGTATTATATGTATTTCTATAATTAAAATCTTAAATATATAACATTTCCTAAATTTATAATAATACTAAATATATATCCGTTGTCTTGTACCTGTAACACAAGTCCTTACGGTATTTACCACTGGAGTAGGCTAACGTGGTGTGATAACCTCACAGATATTATTATTATTATTATAATTATTTTCGTGGACAACAATCGGTGGGGGGGTGTTTCCCCTCTTGGGCCTGGTCCTCAACGATCTAAGGGATCTACCTCTGGGGGCATTTTCTAGCAGATGGTCCTGCTATCGGGGCTCCGTATGGCTTTCCAGCCACCACGGACTTTGCTGCCTTTGCAGGCGGAGAGGGAGGGGTGGGGGGCGAGGTTGAGGGGGCCTACCGTGTGATGGGAAGTGCCCGTCCGTACACACATAACATTTCAATAAACACCAGCTCTGTTGTTTATAGTAAATGCGAACACAAAAGAGGCATCAACGTGTGGTTATAGTTAACGCTAAAGTCCGTGGCTTCGTCGACTAAGTCGTCTGCTGTGCCGCGCTGACACTACTCGTTATTCGACTACGTAAATGAGGGTTATATTACTATGCAACGTTGCAATATTTTTTCATTTTCAGACCATAGAGGAGACGAGCTTCCGCTTCGAGGAGGAGTCTCAGCCCGTCGACTACGTGGAGAAGTTAATAATATAATGATGCTACATTTACAAAACCAACTTCTTGACCTCGTGGCACATACGATATACGTATTTCGTAATTTCACCGCGTATTATAAGTGTTAGCGTTCCAATATTCATTGTAACATTACTATTGACACAAATGTAATTTCGTTTGAATATAAATTTGGTCTGAAATTTACACAGCGCTGTTGATGTAAAATTCATAATGCACGTTGAGCCAACCTCTCTTCTGGTGTCTGTATTAAAATAAAAGTACTTTTCTCTGCCCGCTTCCGTTTCCAAATGTACAGGATGTTTGTTTCCGGTTAGTCACCGGTTCGAATCATGTAACGAACAGACTATATTTTATTTATATTCTATATTGGTATATATAACAGAACGTTTGCTGTGCTGTCATGTATGCTACATAAAAATAATTTGTCATATATGTATGACATATGAGTATATTTTATACAGACTGCCAAAAGAGATCCTATAAGGGTTCAATTATTTCGAAGGGAACCCTAAAAGTGCAAGAATGTTATTTATTTAAAACTAGTAAGGGTAAGTGCCATGAAGCATTACAGCGTCAGCCCGACCTGAAAGCTTTCGCTCACATGATACCGATATAAAGTGACATCTATGATGCCGCGTTTCGTGCGGTTTATGAGTAGCCAGCGCCTGGGAGGTGAAAAGGAGGACAACGCATCGGCATAGGAATTATGCTCATGTTCATGGGCGTCTGTAGGCGTGAAACGGCTCCGATTTCTCGTTTTCTCACTATACTACAAAAAATATTCATTAAAAAAAGATGTGTAACCAGACGATACGAAAAAAGCAGAATTTCAAGCATACTCAAATGCAATTTGCAATGCAAGTGTAATTTGAAAAATTGCACAATCTTCTTGAAGTCGGTGGAAAAATGTATATTCTGTAGCATGTGATGATAAACGTCCATAGCGATTACTACGAAGTATTTCTTGTAGTTAGTAGGCAACGGAAATATGTTTATCCTTTTCTTTTGCTAATTTAAGAAATTTGAAATACCAGTCTATTCAAAATTAAGTAGAATTTTTAAACTTCACACCCGTGACCATCTCATTGGGGAGATTTGCATCTCTCTTTTGTTGGTGACGAAGGGGTATGCATTTACGCATGATACCTAGGAGCCCGAGTAGGCTCCCAGACCTACTCGTATGTTCGACTCGGCAATTGGGTAGCAATACCAACTAAACCCCTACGGGAGCGATCAGCCGCTATTAATGGAGGGTCAGGGATCAGCAGGCAAAAGGACCCCTTCAGCGACAGGCTGGCCTCGACGAAAAGGCCAGACTTCACCTCCTCGGGGACTATCCGGCTACGCTATGACCAGTCCCCACGACGCCGTGTCTTGGTGATGTTGTGGACCGGGTTCCCATCCCGGCCCCACACGGAACACTGGGTCACTACTGAAGGCGCAGCAGATAGCGCCTCCTTACTACCTCGACATCTTCTTCCCTCTCGGTTACCACTTAATCAAATCGGTTTGCAGATTCCTTCGTAGAATAATTCTATGTGATCTTCAGACGCAGATTCAATAGACGCACACACAGACGGAACGAGTGCTGGCACTCTGTTGCCTGCCATACATTTATCCTAGTGATGCAATTGTATCTGAGCGTTGATATTCAGTCGCAGAGCGTTTGATCGCTCATGCGTTATACAGTACTTAGTCGATAGTATACGAGGGCCATTACATATTATATTCATGATTATTTACTGAATATTATAGTTTGCTATCCTGAACTTATTTGACAACTTGAAATGATTATCTAAGTTGACTTATAGGAGTCAATAGCAAACATTTAATATCTTAGAGTTTGTGAAGTATAGAGTAGTATTCTGGTGGATTAAAAATCAGGCAGCTGCAAGGAAATGACGATATGTGTTTGGATTTTTAATAGTGCAAGATGAGATGAGTTCTAACCTCCACAGAGACACTGGCAAACTTTTTTTCTCCCAGCTTTAATTAATCATCTGAAACTTACAGACCGTAAGTAACGATTTGCTGCGGTATAACGAGTTACCTCTCATTCCGAAATTGGCAAATTCGCGCAAAATGTGACACTAAGTCTTACAGATCTTGTCGTGATTTAGTTGGTTATTTTACAACCGCGACGTTTCAGTTTCCAGTAGCCATAACTACACATGCTAGCCGTGTACATACACTGTAAATTATATAAGTCTCTAACGTTTGTAACATAAGCAGTTCACAAAATTTCACTATTTACTTTCGGAGAAAATTATAAAACGTGTCTCGTCACACCAACATCACTAAGTAAGATTTGGTAAGATTGGTGGTGGAGTCTACCCTCCCTTAAATGTAAAATTAGCGGAAAGCGCTGGTTACAAGAGTGAAACCGCGAGACGGTACTAATCTAGTAGAAGTTACCAAGACTTTTGTAGATACTTGGATTTGAGTAAACTAGATTATAAATTACTGATAAAAGATTACTATACCTTTATTGATATTTGATTCGTAAGCTCAATAATAGAAACCCGATAAGCAAGCCTATTTGTTATCGCTTATTTTGGTGTTTTTTATGAGAGGTCTTTGGGCTTGGAACATTAAAAGGTTTCAATATACAAACATCGATTTATACTTACATTATTCTTATAGTTTTTATGTACGTTTGTCACGTGGAGTAATTCACGTAAAAACTATTGCATGCATTTATATTCGAAATAATATTGGAATATGGAATAACATAAAAGTCACTTTTTATTCTGAAGTAACGAATCTGTCGCTTAGGTTGGGTTTTATGCGTGCAAAGCCGCAGGACAAAGGCGTAGACATTTCAGACCTGTTCCCTAGTGGAATAGGCAGAGAGAACAGAACGTCACGTATCACGATCTTACATACTTGCCTTCGCCACATACATAAGCCACTTGACAGTCTTCGGACAGTGTCCGAATAATCTGATCATGATATGTCAGTCTTGGTCTTCCCCAGCACCTATATACTACTGCAGGACAGAGCTTGTTATATTATATATTGCACTATATATTTGCATAAATATTTTGGCGGTAATAAAACGCACGAAATTTTTTGTGCGAACGTACGATTCGACAGCCCGGATCTCAATCCACAAAGCTCTTGAGATAGTTTACAGTCCTGCAGACTTTGTGATTGTTGCCAGTTTTCAGTGTTACTAACTCACTGTCTTATCACTATTAAATCAACAGTGCTCGGTGTAACTACTGCTGAACTATATTCCGATATGTTTGGCTTGAGATAATTATTGTGCAATAATATTTTTATTGTAGCTTAATATGGCAATACAATATATAATCCGTACATTAGAACAGAATATGTAAAGGAATATTAAGGCATGCTTATTGTTACGTAAAACAACCATACCAGGGGATGAAAGATTGGCATCTTTTCCTCAACTTCAGGGAAAGATGCCAATATTTGATCCCCTGCTATGGTTGTTTTGGAAAGGACGAAAAGTACGACGCTGATGGAGTCGTTTTAAAGGCCGAAACGACCTCATTTTGTATTGCATACCGGTCCTTCTCGTAAGACCGGTCAGTCTCTGGGATGTCTTGCTGCAAACATATTTGCGATTTCCCTGCGTAACAAAAAAATGTAATCATCAATGAAATTATAGCTAAGTGTTACTCAAATATTGATCACCAAAGGCTGTGCCTTTCTATGGATTTTTGATTTTTCAATGTCACACACTTTTACCAATTTTTAATATCACACTATTTACTCTTCATTTATTAAATTTTAGAATGTGAAACACACTTCGTCCTTAATAATATATGATAAACAGCGTTTTTATTGTTATTAATGTAATCATGTTTTTTCATCAATCAATTTTAATGTTCTTAACAATTTGAAATGTTTATGACACAACATAGCATGCAGTTATGTATTTGTAGAGAACTTATTGTGGGATCTGAATTGAAGTCATTAAAATGTATAATTTGTATTGTGCACTGCCGGATAATTAATACAACTAACAGTCCACATTTTCAATTAAGGCAATGGAGAGAGACAATGCAGAAGTACTGCGTTGAACAGCAACAATTTGTACTAAATATAATAATAATAATATGTTTATCCAGTAATAGTATCAGTTTAAATTACACAATTTTACATTAATAAAATATATAAGAACGCATATGACGATCCTTACAGCAAGTATTGAATAAAGTGCAAGTGTACCTGACCCAGTTGCCGTGCAACTGAGAACTAGAAGATGTTCCGCGCTGATTCACTCTTACAGGACCTGCTTTAGTCTTAAATGAACTATCTAACTTCAGTAAATCTGAAGTTTGAAATGTTTTCTGGAGAAACGCTGGCGGCGTGGTTATTTACAGTAGTGTTTTGGCTCATTAGTTTTCCGGCTTGTGGGAAATTGCACTAAAGGCAATCAGGAAAAAGAATCGATAAATTATTATTATTATCCTTATTTATTTAGAAGCCTAGTACGCTTTTATATACAATTTGTATTCTATACTCTTCATTTATGAGTAAGTTATTGGGTGGCTAAAATACACTATTTATGCGTTTTATATGCAAAACTAGTAAATTACAAGAACAAAGGCAATTTTAACATACAAAGGCAATATTTGTAGATGTATTAAAAATGCAATATCCGGGTAACGAAAATAGATGAAGTATTTCAACTTGTTTGTCGATTGATGTTTGCGACTCGATTAAAACTTTCGATTGTCAATGATCTCGATACGCAATTTCGATTTGTCTATTCGTAAACCGATAAATGTATTCCCCGGCCAACTATTTATTCGTAAAACTTCGGGGCCGTTAAATCCTAGGTTTATCGGTCCTGGACTTTATATATTATCTGTTATTTATAGTCCGATGGGCCAATGAGTTTTATGGAGCTGCTTGTTTGTGATGTGTATTCATGGGAATTCTTGCGTTTAATCTTAACAATGGCTAATTTATTTTTTCCGCTAAAAAATAACATACTTAAGACTAGCTGCGACTATATTATATAAGTTATATACCCAAGACAAACCACACGAATGCTACCGCACTATATTATATACCTCAGACTCCCCACCATGGCTCGAGCCTTGCTGTGGCGATGGGACTCAGTAGCCTGGAGTGACCCGAGACACCTTGGGCTTTTATGAGAAGGGCAAGGGTCGTGGATGGGAACTTCACCCCATTGCACTGTCCCAAAGTCGGTGGGGTTGTCATGTGGTGCGGGACCAACCCCATCTATGGAGATAGCGTCAGTCACTTCGGGGGCTGACTTGCTGTCGAGGTGCCCTGATGATTTGCTTTTCCGGAGCACCTCACCAAAGGCGGCACTAGTCGCACTTGCGGTGGTTTTTGTGGGTATTCGGCACTATATAATGTGCCGCGAGCCCCACACATCACTGGACCTCACCCAGGGCCAGTAAAGGCACGTAAATGCGTCTCCCCGCGTCAACAAAAAAGAAACTAAACTCAGACTAACTACAGGAATGTAATTCCCCCCCCCCCATTCGTGTAAGTTTTGATTTTTTTCAAACAAACTATCAACATGGGGGGTTGATAGTTTGTTCCACCTCTTACACATTTCAATATTGCTCAGACAGACCACGTATATCACCGTCCCGACCGCTTTCGGCACTGTCTCCTTATGCCCTAATAATAACTACCTTAGAGGACGCCCATAAATATTCGATATCTCTCTTTCTACCTGTGAATAGAGACAAGGGTTCTACTCTCCTATCGTCTCCCTAGCACAGAAGATAGAATCGTGTTTATTAGTCTGATTACATGTTTTAGTAACTACAACAGCCAAAGGGGGCAAACGAGCAATCGGAGCCCTTTGATAGCTACCGACGCCCATGGACATAAACATGATTGTTACGCAGATGCATTGACCTCATATCACCCCCATAGGTCACCGGATACTCACAAACCTCACGAAACGCGACAGCGACGCTGTCACCTTACGCCGGTATCAAGTGAGCGAGAGATACTTCCGCAGCCGTGCTGACGCAATTCAGTAGCATAGGAGGATATAGTGTCATGCACCACGCATGGCACTACCTCCTCCTGAGTAGCATGGTACTACCTCTTACTTATACATACCATGAGATAATATGCGGCGACTATAAGGTAGTGGGGCAGCGCATCGGTATAGTATCTACGCCGATGCTACCGTATCTTGTAGTGGCGCCCACTATTTTGTTTATAGTTCGAGTAGGCAATACATAATTTACCAGAGGCTGCGGGGTCGATTGCCGCCCAGGAAATATTTAGCTATGTATTTGTCGTCCATGGTATGTGTTGATAAAGGGTGCTGCTCTTTGTAGCCTCTTATAGGAAGAGGGGGGCTGAAGAGTGGGAGGAGGAGAAGATCTTGTACCCCTCTTATAAGAAGAGGGGAGAAAAAGAGCAGGGGAGGCCTATTCGCGCCCGGGACGAGGGGCTAGGATGGAAACCTCACCCTTTGCACTGTCTCAAAGTTGGTGGGGTTGTCCTGTGGTGCGGCGCAACCCTTCAGTGTAGGTGGCGTCGGTCCCTTAGGGGCTGACTAGATGTGTAGGTGCCCTGATAATTTGTACTTCCGGGGCTCACAACCAAAGCCGGCACTGATGGTACTCGCAATTTATCTGGGTATTCTGGAATTCGGTCACTGCATACCACCCATGGTCGGTGAAGCAAACAAATAATGGCGTGTCGATACGTCCAATTGAATATTCTGCAACAATTGTCGACCTGTTCAATAAGGTTACATATACGAACTAAACATTGGTACAATTCATATCACTACCTACGAGTATTTTCGTTCAGGGGACGTTTCGCGAAAGGGACATGTTCTACTCCAGGATTTTTTATTTATCCGTGTTTATAAATTTAAGTAAATATTTTTTAGTACTATATTCAATTATATTATTAATACTAACTAAAAGTCAAAGTATTAACTAAAAAATTGTAATTACTTCATTGCAATCGAATGCGGCGACTGCGATGAAGTCGAAGAAGAAGATGGAGCGGCGCTGGCTTTTTCGTGATCTCCTGCTCCCGAACATGGGATAATATCAAAAGTCCCTTATAAACGAGGCTTTACGCTATCTCGGATTAGCTTGACTCTAATGAGCGGGTCTAGGTTATCATTTCATACAAATAGTGATTTATATTGCTAGTTTTATTAAGCCCACAATTTAATATCCATAAAAAAAAAGAGAGATAAATTTAGCAACGTCGCAATAATTTATTTGCGAAATTGGTATTCAAATTTAAGTTTGAAACTAGCACGTCAAAAAAGTAAATCATATCTGCGGAGCTGTGAGGACTACGAATCGTATATTTGAATCCATTCAAGACAACTTCAGCTTGAAGTCGTTCTTAAATTCGATTTTTATTGTAAAGACTTCCTTATTTTAAAGTATAAAAAGATGAGCGTAACATTATCTCAGACGATATGTCACGCCCAGTCCATCACAAGGACCCGAGCTGTATTTTCGTCAACGAATACCATTGCATCAATGGGTCATCCAGGTATTATACTCAGGCGGACATATTATAGATGGATTTCTTTTCTCATCTTAAAAAAGCATTACCCACATCTGACAAAGGTCACGTAATTGTAAGGCACAACTTAGCTATTGTAGGGAGCTCATTTATAGCGGCTTCTGAAAATACTCTCGAGATGTGAACCCTTTTAGCGGAGGACATTCGTTTTAGACCCTTATTAAAGTGACCCTTTCAATACTCGCATGCAAATAATCAAAATTTACATTTCAACACGACGTCGTGGCGTTGCAATTAGAATCGAATTATGTTTAAGTAAGCTTAATATGTTTAAGAATATCAGATACACTGTATGTACTTATTGTTTTTTTACAGGATAGGGGACAAACGAGCAAGTGGAGAACACAGCCATTCATAGACAACCCGAAGTTTAGCAGGCGGCTGCCGCATTGCCGGTCAGGCTCTTGAGGAGCCGTAAGTCGTATATTTTATCGAGCAGTATTAATGCCCGATGAAATGGTTTTAGACGGTGGAGAATTTCTTCAACTAAGTTGTAACGGTTCGAGCGTGTTTATACGCAGTTCCAAAGGTATCTCATCCCACTTATTATATGCGTTGGCTTTGTTTAAACCTAATAAAATAATATATAATGACTACCAGAGCCACAGAACAGTGAAGAGACCTGACAGGCGCTGTCCTGTCATAATTATGCCTGGCACAAGTAAGAGTAGTCAGCACGAAGCTTCACCGACTTGGTGAGACAAGTTTATAGATTACTAGTTATTATAAACACGTTCACTACAAAGTGTTTTTAAAAACCTCTACAATTGTGTAGCTAATCATCCAACTGGATACACCTCAGAAATCACAATATAATTCGGATTTTTTAACCGCATAAAATGAAAATTTTAAGGCTCACTTCATTTTTATAACAGACATTATTGAATTATATTTACATATGAAAGTATTTTCTCTCTCTTCCAGGCGCATCCGAGTATTGCATTAGGAAAACATTGTGGCTACTGACTAGCTGTACAGACGGAGTATTTCCGCAATCCGTTTTGCGGTTCGTTCCGGCTATTGATCTCTATATACAACTGGATAGTTGATTTTTATCCGACCTTGGGCTCGAATCCAGAAACTTGCGACCTGTTTGTTCGTTTATTGAGCAAAAGATGGGTTAGCCTCGTATTTGTTAGATTCCCTGACCAAACGGTAAACTCGGGATCCCATTACTGAGACGCCCCTACCCGTCTGTCCATCTATCACTTATCTTATCTGGCTGTATCTTATGAACCGTGATAAATTAACTGTAAAAAAATTCACAATTGATGTATTTCTTTTGCAGCTATAACAACAAAACAACAAGTTATATTAATAATAGAGGTAATTAATTATTTTAGATCTCCCATAAGAATAAAGTGTTTTTGGTAATGGTACGGATTTTGATACATTTAACATTTGTAAGCCAACGTGAACTTGACTAACGACCACGACCAAAAAGAAGTGTATTGTGGGTGTACTTACGTACACACGTTAGAAGTTATACTTCTGTGACGTAACAAGAGCAAAAATTAAAATGCTCACTATGGCTAAAATCAGGGTGTCGATTGTTCGTGACGGTGTGCTCGCGCGTTGTAATAATTGACTCTAATATTTTTTTACTAACGTGCCAAAAGAAATACTAACTTCAAAAATATGCGAAGAGCCTTTATGCGTGAGTTTGACCAGCAGTAGGCTGGTTCTTGTGTACTTCATATTTATTAGCTGTCCATTTATATAGAGATCAGTGATTTCTGTTGCATCACTTGTGGCGGGTACATACAGTGATGTCAGAATATTCCGGCTTGTGGTATACACTCGTTGTTTATTTACGTTTCATATCATTACAACATTGATCGGTTACATATTTTGTGCCTTTTTTTGTACAGTAAAAGGCACGTGCATTATCATAGCCAATTGATATCAGTATCATTTGGCTATGATAATGCACGTGTATAATTATTATCACGCTAACATTTTTACTCCAATTCCCTAGTGGGCTAGGAAGAGGAAATCGAGTGCCTCATGTCACGATCCTTACAGATGTCTTACCTGCACCACACTCATTATTCTCAAACATGCCTTCATAATCATTATTATTTATAATGAGTATAATAAAGCTCTGAGTGTGTGACCAGCCTATTGCCGGTGCAGCGAGCCTACACCACTAAGGTCCTGGGCCGCGTTTAGGAAAACGAAGTATTGGTCGACCGCTCACCAGGTGGGAAGACGATCTCCGTGCAGTAGCTGGTTCGGGATGGATGCGAGTAGCAGGTCATCGGCCGTCTTGACGTTCATCGAAGGAGGCCTATGTCTAGCAGTAGACCGACTAGGGCTGATAATGATGATAATGAAATTACGTCGGAGCCTAGAAATGTATTTCCTTCACTGCCATTGTGATAAATAACGATTACATTGTAGATATTATTCGTTTATTTTTTAAAATAAACGTCTATATAAGGTATAAGGGGGCCAAAGAGCATTCAATTGCTTTTGGTGGCTGAACATCCACATAATTGATATGTAAATGTATTGCCGCTCTATTTCTGCTGTCCCTGTGGGCCACCGCAAACTCATAAACAGCACCTAACACGACACAGTTGTCGCTAGCCAGCGGCACCATGCGAGCAAGATGTACCTTCCCGGTCGTTCCAGGCCAAATCCGCTGCAATGCGGCATGCTATTACCTATTAATAAATTTTGAAACATACAAGTTGCTACTGAAAAGAAATTTATTTTCACTTTGCTTTTAACCACTACCTTGCAAAAAAGCGTATGAATTGGTAGACATTCAGGTCTCCTTTACAAAATTTTGTATACAGTATCTTATTACGCCATTGATACAATATATTCTTCATTTTTTATGGAAACAGGCAAAGGCTAGAAATACGTATGATGATTATAGATACTCTTATAATAAAGCTGAAATGTTTCTTGTTTGTATGTAGGTATGAACTCACTAAACTGTTAGTTGTAACACACATGTCGGACTTCTGTGTAAATATTTTTTGTACAATGAGGCGACTACCAAAAGGAGCGGAACTATGTGGATGAAACTGCTAGTACCAGCTAGGACTAATCTATAAAATATAAAGACTAGCTCTCCCGACAGACATTGTTCTGTCATACATAGAATTAGTTGTCATTATAACATGTAACATAAAAAAATGTTAACGGTGATCGAGCCTTGTGATCTAGTGGTATGAAAAATAGATAGCAGCCGAAACTGAGACTTACTGAATATGCACATAAAATTTGGTGAAAATCGGTACAGCCCTTTCGGAGGAGTAACTAACACTGTGGCACGAGAATTTCCTGTCATGTATAAAGTCATTACCATTATTTGCTACTCCCATCTTAAAACACTCTATTTTCATTCTGAATACAACACAAAAGAGTTTCCATCGATATTGTTCCACCTCTTTATCTCAAGTCTTTAGGTTTTATGTTTAAACGGACATGTTCGTTGTTAATTCAAGCGATAGAGAGTAATCAACAGCTTAAGGAACCTATTGTAGCTATTTAGAGCCCTGAACAGGCACGAGGGAATATTTTTTTTATAATTTAAGAAGAGCGTGCCTCGTGATATATACAGTGAGGTTACTTGTTTTAGAGGTTTCTTATCATTTCTATATCGAGGTCGGACCAGACTGCCTGGACTGGGTTAATTTTTAGTACTTGTGTAGGCAATGAATGAATAAACGAACGAATATTCTTTAATGTACACATTACAAAAACGTATTAAAAAAAAAATACAATAACTACACAGAATTTCGGCCTTACTACTAAACAGTAATTTCTTACAGGCGGTGTAACATACATTAGCAGATCCCTGGAAAAAACCTTTATCTATTTTAATTATTAGTTTACATTTGGAGTAAACAAATCTAAACTTATCAATTTTACCTATGGTTCACGGTATGAGGATGATTTTTTTTTTATCCAACTGAAATAACATTTCAATGTAATGTTTTTTGCATTTGGTAAAACTGTCAAAGAGTACACGCCGCTTGAACTCGAGCTGTTCGTTAAGATTTGTGAGCTCATTGAAGTTCGTGAGGGCCGCTACAAAAACAGGGGGAAGTTTGTGTGTTTGCGTTATCGTGTTATGTCACTGATTGGAACTACTTGGTCTTCGCTTTGACAAATTGTGGTCGAGGGGTAGGAGAGGGAATAGGATTTTCTATAAAGATAAGGCAAAAAAGAATTGCAATGCGTCAGTGTTCCATAATGAAAAGTGGAACGCTATATCCTAAGATCTTATAATTTCTTACCGTATTGACGTAATAAGCGTTTCACTTCACTCATTTCATATATTCATATACCTTTACTATAATGGATTACAGACGTTACCTATTGACGCGTAAATTTTGCTTCAGGGCAATTTGCCCTCCGCCATTCCCTGTATAATATTATATTAACAATAAGTCGACCCTATTAATTACTTCAGCTGGAACGGCGAAATTTACCATTCTTGAATCTATATTATATATTGCATATCTGAATTAAAATTTAGAGAGGAACAATTTCAACATTAATAAAAAGTTGAAGTATGTATAGTGTATACCACAAACATTCATAATCAGGGGACTTCAATACAAATCTATACTATCTACGACTACTACACTACTGTAACGTACTATGACGAACGAGCGAACCTCAGGAACGAATGATCCGGACTCTGTCTTTCTGGTACAAGACGTATGAGTATTGGGAACAGAGTGTCGGTGGTGTCAATCGCAAGAGCTCTCGGAGCGGATTTTTTGTGTAATTTTTTTCTGGTACTACATCGGGATGCCAAAATATTTATATGTTTGTGGTCCGATTTTGTATTGGGAAAATAAGTAAGTCATCTATATGGCTGATTTTAGTCTCACGCTCACCGTCAGCGCTCTTAGCTCAGCGCGTTGTTTGTCAGCGCTGAGGCTCAGCGTGGCTCGTTTTAGTAACGTACTGAGCGCCTTACCGTAAAAACGACGACAAAGTGCGGAGTGTTAGTTGTTGTTGCTGCTTTGTACTATGTATCCCAAAAAATAAAAACCGGCGACGACGAAGACTCCATGTTCATCCATTGATTGAGAGCCGTTGCAGGAGAGTTTGTGTTGTTATATGGCACTTTGAGGGCTGACGAAAGTAAATTCTTTAATTACTTTCGAATGTCAACTAGAAATTTTTACGAACTTCTGGCAAAGATACAGGATGAACTGGTCTATACCACCGATTGAACGACTAATGGTGACTTCAAGGTAAGAAAACAACGTAGGTATTTATTATTGTTATGTTTCATATAATAGGTAAGACATAAAAAATAACATAAGTGACATATTATTAGTAATTAAACATAACACTTCGCGATTCGCCATGACTGTACGCGCTGACGACGTCCGCTCCGCTTGGCACTAAAACGCTCACTGAACGCAGAGGCGCTCGTGCGATCGTCAGCGCCGACGGCTACGCGGGGCCGACGCGCGACGCGTACGGACGCGTAGCCATCAGCGCTGACCACCAAACCAAGTGCGCGCTGATAGCTACGCGTCCTCAAAAAAACGCTTCCTAAAAGTTCATATATCTCGGCCATCAGCGCTGACGGTGCGCGTGCCGTCGGCGTGAGACTAAAATCAGCCTATAGACTTGTGCTGATTTTGACCGTTCGATTCCGGAGCAGAGGTGTGTGGGCGACTTGCATGTATTGTCTTACTCGTTTTCTTGTCTTGTTTGTAAAATACGTGTTCGTTACGTTTGTTTTTTTTTCGTGTCGGACGTGTTTCGGGGGACTTGTGTCTAATTCACGAAGCTGGTGCAAGCCTTGTCGAGAATTGTATGTTGTTTTGCTTTTATTTTTTCTGATGTTTTGTTCTTTCCTTCCTTTTTTTGGTTTGGTTTGTCGCTTTCTGTGGCGGAGTTGGGTCGCAAGCGCCTTTTCACCTAGGGTTGTGGTGACTCTGGCTCGGAGACGGGGTTTTCGGAAACCAGGTCGGGAGGTGTGGGACCGAGGAGGTGAAGGTGGCAGCGGAGTCCAACCTGAAGCTAATACTCAACCTCACGGGTAAGTCGGCCAACCTCAAAGGAGGCTACGCCTCCAAAATTAAAAGGGCCGCAGGATCTATCAGGGAGATGATAGAGTCTCTGGTGGTCCGCACGGAGGATGGGGAGGTGAGGCGGCTGAAGGCCGACAACGCGTGGTTGCAGCGAGAGAAACCTGCGCAACCTGCGCGAAGAGGTCCACGCCTACAGGCGGGACTTTGAGGAGGCGCGGAAGAAGTTGGCCGAGGAGATGGGAGGAGTCCCGAAATCGTTCGACTTAATGAAGGAGATTTTCCAGCTGGTGGGGAATAAGGTGGACGCACGCATGTCGGTTTTAGAGATGCGGTTTCCTCCCACCACATTCCGGTGGCTTCTGCGCCGCCGGCGAAGGAAATAGGAGGCAACGAAACCGAAGCTATGGCTCCCCCGCTCCTCAGCCCTAATAGTCATATTACGGCCGGAGGCAATGACCAAGGGTGCGACATACGCTTTGGCACTGCTAAAGACCGAAGGGGCAGTGGACCTAAAGGAGCTGGGTATCAGTCCGATCCGGATTCGCCAGTTTGCGACCTGGGCGCGACTTATTGAGCTGTCCGGCTCCACGAGCGGTGAGAAAATGAATAATCTCGCTGCTCGCCTGTAGGAGGTGCCATGGAAGGAAGCGGATATAATTAGGCCCGAGAAAAAGGCTTACTTAAGACTCTCGGGCCTGAGTGACGCGGTCACCGCAGAGCGTCTTGCGACTGAGAAGCTGCTCGATCCTGGGAGCGTAACGGTGGGGTGGTCTTGGTGCATTTCCAGTACTGTTCTGTGTACTGTTTCCGGTACTTGGGACTAGGGCACGTGTCCAGCACGTGCCCCGGTGGCACTGACTGCAGCAAATTGTGCTACCGCTGCGGTCAGCCTGGCCACAAGGTAGTCGGGTGTTCCGCCACCGCTTGCAGTGCGGTATGCGCGCATACGGGTACGCCGGCGGGCCACGTGTCCTGTAAGCCCCCCGTCCAGCGCTGGAAAGTTACCTCTCCCTATCAGTGGAGGAACCGTTCGAGGTCGGATGTAGAGTTAGCTTAAAATGCCTCGCCATCTCAGTGTCCTCCAGGCGAACGTCAACCACGCCACCAGGGCTCAGGGCCTTTTCCTGCGGTGCAGGGCGGAGTGGGCGATTGACATCGCGATCGCAGCCGAACCGTACGCCATGCCCTCCAGTCCAAGCTGGGCTGGGGACACCGACGGCTCGGTGGCGATTGTGGTGCGGTAGGGCAGCGAGCCCCCCTCCAGGTGTTCGAGGACCTCCCGGTCACAGACCCGAAAGGGAGGGAGGTGGAGAAATGGGAGGTAGCTGCCGGACTGTCCCTCCTCAATATAGGGACAGTCCAGACGTGCGTGCGATGGTCGGGAGGTTCCGTGGTGGACGTCACTTTCGCCACGCCAGCCATCGCAAGCAGAGTGGAGCAGTGGAGGGTGGAGACTGAGGTGGAGATACTCTCGGACCACCGAGACATACGGTTCGGGGTGTCTCCTACTTCGTCCGACGTCAGCGTCGTCGCCTAGGGGGCAAAGCTGGTTTCCGCGTTGGGCACTCTCTAGGCTCAACCGGGATCTGGGCAGAGGAGGCCGCCATAGTCGGCCGTTGGAGTCTCCCGCCGCTGTGGGAGTTAGGGTTAGACAAGGCGGCTGGTCGGCTCTGCGACGCATTCACTGCGCTGTGTTGAGCGGCCATACCGCCGATACGAAAAAGTGAAGATCCCGCAGCAGGCCATTGACCGAGCCAAGAAGGAGGCCCAGCTGGAGCTCATTAGGGATCTCGAGAGGGATCCATGGGGCCGACTCGCGCCCAGTCGGCCCCCACTTGTACATTGTATCACGGAGATGCTCCAGCCGAACCAACTGGGTTGGATCGTCGGGGAGTTGTTCCCCGACACACCCGTGGGCTTCATGCCTCTCAGGATGGCTTGGCAGACGTCGGACGTGGAGGAGGGTGTTCTGCCACCCGTCACGGAGGCTGAAATGATAAAAAATAGGATTCTGACTCGCCTCCAGAGTAAGAAGAGGGCACCGGGTCCAGACGGGTTGCACGGGAGAGTGCTGGCGATCTATCTCGTGTACCTCGGGGATAGCCTCCGGGAAGTTTTCGAAATTTTCGGGCGTTGACCTCGTAATCAGCCGCATAGAGAGGTTAGGGCTTCGGGTAAGACTAGAAAACCCCCACCGGGGGCCGCTCTCCAGATCGGAGAGGAGAGGGTCAGGTTGAGCCCCCACATCAAATATCTGGGGCTCATTCTTGACAGAGGGTGGACCTTCGGCCCACACTTCGCTTTGGTGGGACTGACGGTAGTGAAGGCGCCGCCTTCAGGCAGCTGTATTGTCCCGGTCCTCGAGTGGTGGATTAGCCGTTGGCGCAAACCCCTTACCTTCCGTCTGACGCAGGTGCTCTCCGGGCATGGTTGCTTCGGTGAGTATTTCTGTAGGACGCCCAGGTAGCCGACGACTCGTTGTCACGATTGTGACGCGGCGGTGGACTAGGCCCAGCACACCCTCGAGGTGTGTCCGATATGGACGGCGCTGCGTCACGATCTGACATCAGTTCTCGGAGGGGACTTGTCAAAGTCGAGCTTCATCGTAGCGATGCTCGGCAGTGACGAGTCCTACCAGGCGATGGCTTCCTTCTGTGAGACCGTCATGTCCCAGAAGGAAGCCGATGGGCGGGTGAGAGAGGAGGCTGCTGACGCTGCCTCCTCCTGCCGACGACGAATGGGGGTACGAAGGAGACGCTATCTGCAACGCCTTGTTCAGTGTCGTGCCGGGATGGGAACCCGGTCCACTCGATCAAGACACGGTGTCGTGGGGTCTGTCATAGCTTAGCCGGACAGTCCGCGAGGAGGTGAAGTCTGGCCTTTTCACCGAGGTCAGCCTGTCGCTGGAGGGGTCCTGTTGCCTCCAGATCCGGGACCCTCCACTAATAGCGGCTGAAGGCTTCCGTAGGGGTTTAGTTGGTATTGCTACACAATGGCCGAGTCGAACATAGGTCTGGGGGTCTTCCCGGGCTCCCAGGTACCATGCGTAAATGCATTCCCCTTCGTCACCAAAAAAGGAACGAATGGTCCGAATTACAAATATATTTCTATGTTGAATAGAGGAGGAAGGCTATATACAATAGAGCGACTAAAGTGACCGGAATAATTCGGGTAAAACCGAGGGGCGATGCTGGTTAATTATGACTTAGTAATTTAAATCAATAGTATCACTTCAACCATTTAAATTTTCTATACAACTTGTATTCGAATTTGATAGGACTTACTACGTAATACTTTACGTAGGCTTAATTAATATTTATAATTATTTAAAAATTATAAAGTACTTTGATAACAACAAACAATATAAAATATATTATCGTTTTTATAACCTTAACTCAACACTCGATGTTGCCCGCGATTCCGTCTGCGTGCAATACATACGTTCTCCGTTGGCGTGCAATATATGCGGAGGTTAGTGTTTTTTAATTTATTTATTTGACAAGGGGGACAAACGAGCAATCGGAAACTTTTTGCGACTACCAACGCGCATGAGCATCCACATAATTACTATGCTAATGCGTTGCCCTCCTTCTCCCCCATCTCCAATGAGCCACCGGCTACTCACATAGTGTTATTTGTATTCTATTTTTGCATTCATAATATGAAATATACGGGTATGCAATTTACGATTCAGGTCTTTCTTAACAACATGTAGAAAAAAGTAACTAGCAACCACTGCTTGACGGACAGAAAATTGAAAAAGCAACGTATATAAAAGAATAAAGCACGATATATCGCGGGGTTACGTTGCTTTTTACCACTTCTCCTTTGAAGTTTCACTTCTCCTATTTATTCTAATATGTCACTGTCGCATGTGGCTCATGTTTTCCTGCTATCTAATCAAATCACACATCATTATCAGCCGCACGTCCACTGCTGGACATAATGCCACAGGCCACGGTCACGAGCCACTTGCATCCAGCGGCACCGCGGTACATTGACCAATACACACTCAACGCCGCTAAATAATTTTTCACTTTAAATTTTGTCCAAAATGTCCATGTAGACTTATTATTGTGCTCATAGCGAATTCAACCCTTGTGTTATATATTCAGTAGTAAACTATGGCGAGATCACATAAGTCATTTAAGTATGGAGTTTGTGCGGGAGCAGGCGGTGTGCGGTGTGCCCCAGGGTGTAAAAGTTCCCATAGCTTATGAACTTACCTCCCCAGCCTATCGAAGCAAATTACAAGTTAGTCGTCCTATAAAGCAGGACAGCCTGCTTTTAGTTCTTAGTAAAATTTATTACATTTATGAAAATGTTTCACTGTAAATTATTACACGTAACACTTTGGTTTTGCTAGTGAATAACAGTCGAACTATACATTATAATGTTCCTCGGGAATAACTCTAGATAATGGCAAAAACCGCATGAAAGTTCCGTTCTTAAGACTTTAAGCACATTGATAACATGGAAGCAGACAGATTTCTGGGACTTTATTTGATAATAATCATAGATGATAACTTTGATTTAATTTTATACAATAGAAAAAGAGAAAAGCGTTATTCGGAACAAAGGTGACATTACACAGAGAAAGCGACAGAAAAAGAAAGTGTTAAAACTATTATATAATAATAAACAAAGACAGAAATTCTTAACGAAACAGCAAGGGCAAAAAAGCACATCCACAAAAATTACACACTTAAATCAGTAATGCAGCTTTGCCCCGAAAAGTTGGAAATACAATACAAGTATTTTCAACACTGATATTCTGTGACACCCTTGGGAGTGGAAAAGAAGAAAGATATAACAACAAAATAAAATATATTTAAACAGTTACATCTCAAAGCATTAAGAGATAAATACAAATAGCCTTATTAAATAAAAAGTAAAAGAAAGAAAGATAGAAACATCTGGTCGAATTTGTATGAAATAAAAAGAAAAGAAAAAAGACCTCAAATACACTACCTACAAAGATATACACATATACATGCATATACATTAATATACGCAATATAAAGGAATCTAACGAAAATAGCATAGTTCAGTCGAAGGCTACCACATCCTCATTATGTATATCATACAGCAACCAAAATAAATGTAGAACTACTACTAACTAGCAAATAATATTGTTCATTTGCAAGTTTGTAGGTCAAGTAAGTGACATCTTAATTTGGATTTGTAATACGTTAATGTTTTTGCAGCTCGTGTTCGTGATGGCAAATTATTCTAGGATTTGGTTGCTACATGTCTGAAGCTACCTCGAAACGCCGCACTGCGATGGGGATACGAGACTACCATACTGCAGGCGTGCGCGTATAGTCGCGTGATGGGCAGAAGTGCTGTGACCAAGAGGTATGGCGGCGTCTTGTGCCTTATTATGCCAAAGAGTAATGTGGCGAGGTGTGAGTATCTTCGATGCTCCTTTCGTAAAATTTAAAACTATTCAGATAGGGTGATATATGTTCTCGGGGAGGGATGTCGAAACAATAACTGCGCTTCTTGGACCAAGTATTTAGATCGTGATAGTAGGGATGGTCCGATTACTGCACCTGTATAGTTCAATTTGGAAAGTATTAATGCATCACGTAGACGAATTCTGAGGCTGATCGGTATACAGATTCTTATTTTGTATAGAACTTCTTATCTGTAGAAGCAGTTTCTCACGGTGTTCCTAGTCTGCTTCTCAAACCGGAGGTGCTTGTCTACGATTACATCTAAATTATATGCGTCCGCCACGCGTTCAACCATGTTACTTTCAATGCGTATTCATGACGTCATTGGAGGAGAGTTTGTCAATTCGCGTTCGTGTACCTATAACAATATATTTCGTTTTATTAGGGTTTAATAGCAATGAGTATAGCATAACGAAACATACTATCAGCCGGAGACTTTCGGTGACTGCTGACGACCATAACCACTCTCAAAGAGGTTATACAAATGCTACTAGTTTCACCCTATCTCTTGCGATGGGCCACCGGATTCTCAAAAACAGCCTGAATCGCGAAATTATACATCACTCCGCGTTGGTATCACGTGAACAGGAGGTACCTCGGTTGCGGACGAAAATACAGCATGGCACTACCAGCACTATCTTTTTTTTACTTTTCATCCGTTAATAATGTACACACATGTAACCAGTAGTTATCGCCGGTTTTTTCCGACTTACAGTAAATCATAATTAGTCTACGGAAAGACCTTGATCAATCTTATTACATTACATTTGTCGAAATAAAAGAACGTATACAGCTGTTCAACAGGCTTTACAGACGTTGTCTCCCCTAATGATGAGAAACTTTGGTGCCGCCTGTCTCCGCGATTCTTTTAGCGCGCTGTGCATTTTAAATGGCAATTAACAAGATAATTACTTCGTACCCTACTGACCTACTTTTACTGATATATGCTTTTGAAAAATTGTCGTATTCTGTTTAATTTTATTGCTGTATTACTCGTGCAAATTAGCTTGAATTTTAAACTGACGCTGTTGGGGAGTCTGTCGCTGATGTGGTGACTCAGGGAGTAAAACTTTTCATTCCACTCTCTGCGGTGCCTATTGGTGGCAAGTCGTTTGGTTTGGGCGCTCCTGTAAGTTGGCACTTCGCCATAAACTGGAATGTTACCAAGCGTATGCAGTAGCGGCAAGTTCACAGGACGCAAATACCAGAGTACTATAGAAGGAGAATAATTCTACCTCTGGGTCCTTCAAAAGAGTTATTGCCAAATCAAAGTCAGAGCACGTAAGCAAAATTAACGAAAGACTAATTCGCCTTCCTTCCGGCACCCGTGCATTCTGGCCCCTTGCTAAGGGTGTTTTAGGGAATTTTGATAAGCCATTCCTCCCTTATTTGCACCGGAGTCATGAATCGCTGGCCCATGCCGCAAACGAGAAAACCAAACATCTGGGCTCTCTTTTTGCGTTGAACTCCTTTTTGGATGATCAAGGAACTCCTCCGCCAACTGTTCCGCGGTGTGGTGACTCGATGCCGGATAATATGTTTCGGCAGAGTCCCATGCGTAAAGCACTTCTTTCATTGGACATTCATAAATCGAGTGGGCCCGATGGTATCGCATTGATTGTGCCGCGAAAATGTGCTCCGGTGTTGACCCCGGTATTGACGCCGACGCCTTTTCCGATTCTCCTTCTCCGTTGGCATAGTCCCCAAGATCTATACTGTATCTCTTGGAAGATAGCTTTAGTGCACCCGATCCCTGCAAGAAGGTGACCACTCCGGCACATTCAATAATGGACCTATGGCATTGTCAAGGATCTCTCACTGTGCAGGAGCGGACAATGTTACGTTCGCCGAATAAACAACACGTTTCTGATCCTGAGTTATGCAACACGAGTGGATAAACAATCAGAAACAAACGTAAGTTTGATCATGAATTTACCGAAATATTCGACGTTTTCTCAGATAAAATTTGGAACTCAATAACCGAAAAATGGATATTGAAAGGAGCACTTCCGTAATTAATGATAATCTTATAATGTTAATAAAGCCGACTTAAGCAAGCTAAACGATTCGTTCCTTGATATCAAATACGAATTAACTAATCGCAGAAAAGGTCACACTGATTTGAGAAAAAACTTCTAATCTCTGGCAATGAAGAAACTGTTAAATATGTAAATACTTTGCGTCAATCTTTACAATTCCATAATGACAGGTACGATGAATTTGACGCAAAGATTAATTTATTAGAAGAAAAAAATAAAATAACAATCTTGAAAGTCGGATTGTATTATTAATAAAAGAAAATAAAAACGCAAAATTAGAACAGAACACCAATAACCAGAAAGATAGATTGTTTAACTTAGAATTAGTGGATATCCCAGAAGTAAATCGCGAGAATCTCGGTGAACTAATGATAATTATTGCTAAATAGTCAAGCATTGATCTCTTTATAGAAGCTATATTAAAAGCGCATCGTGTAACTCCTAAGTTGAAACAACAAGGTAGGCCAAAGAATATAATCGTTAAATTAGAATCTCGTTAGTTAAAGACAATTTTATCTCTGGAGCCAGAAAAACCGCTTAACAACTAGAGTCATTTATATACCTGGAGATGCAAAACCTATATATGTTAATGAACACCTATCCTCGGTTAACAAGCAAATATTAAAAAAATGTTGAAAGATGGCGAAAGCTAAGCAGTATCGTTATGTATGGGCAAAAAATGGCCGAGTATGTTCAAAAAAACGAATTTTTTGCAATTCGAATTTTGGAAGAAGACGGCGCAGCAAGATTACATTAATAACGAAATTCCCATACATTCCATTTTTCGTAATTTCTCACAATGGTTTTCAGGTAACTTAAATATAGTCAAAGGTGAATATTGTGTCATGTATATATTCACTCACAATGCTTGCTCTTTGAACGTTCTAACATAGGTAAACATAAAATGTATCTCAACATTGAAGATTCGCTCAAAACTTGTGTATTACTACGTGCACAGTCCTTTTTATGAATTGAATGTTACTTTATTTAAGGTGACGCCGGATTTATACTATTTTTCAGTGATTTTTAGTACAATTAATTGTATCATTTTTAATTCTTTGCACTTTTATGTGATGGTAACATTTGTAATCGATAATACGGTTCATATTTTCGCAAGTGTTATTAAAATACACCTCAATATATTATTGGTACGTATAATAAATTTCCTATATGTATACATTTATAGAACAGAAAAAATATTTATATCTATAACATAGATTATGGATTAAACTACATACATATCTTATTGTATATTATCATTTACATACTTATATGTTCATATATCGATAAATATTAGAATAAGAAATAATCCTCTAAATATTTACTTCATTATTCGTTATATTGAGTTAGCATCTCAGGCGACTACTACATTATTTTTATAATACCCACTTTAAAAAATATTATAGTAAATACATTCGACTGGGTATTTTGACGTTAGTAATTAACCCGATTCCTTTTTCCTTGTAATACTTTGTTTTTATCGTACTTTTCTGGTTTTGTCGCCATAGTTTTGTATCAATCGGTCATAGTAGTATGGTTCGCCTATAAATATAAATTTATACAGTTTCAAAGTTCAGAATTACATTATTACAGTAATGTCAAAATTAATATACAGTTTCTGGGAAGTAAGAAGTACATGTTGAATAACATTTACGTATTTATTTTACAGAATGGAATTGATTTGGATTTGGAACCCCAAAACATTATGGACATACATAAAAGCCATTCGTGGTGGCTCAGTTTACCAGATTTTTAGATCAGAATACAATAAAGGAGATGATACATGCAACGCGTTTAGTTCCTATTTCCAAAGTGTGTTCGGTGCACCTAGTAATATAAAATATCAAATGCATGACCCTCCTTCAGGTGTAAACACAAACACAATTTTTAAACAGACTACTGTTACAGGGGTAGAAAATACTTTATAATCTTTAGACATCGATAAAGGTGCCGGTAATGACAATCTACCCCTAATATTTTGGTCACAATGTGCTAAATCACTCGCTCTTCCCCTGACTATTTTGTTTAACAGATCTCTCTGCGAATATTCGCACATAAATGGAAAATTGCACAAATATTGCCTATACATAAAAAAGGGTCACAAATGGACATTGGAAACTAGAGTGGCATATCCATTCTGAGTACATCATCCAAGGTGCTTGACAGAGTGGTTTACGAAAAAACTTATTTTACTATACACCAATCTATTCCAGTACTGCAACATGGGTTTTTAAAAGGAAGATCTACTATGTCTAACTTAGTTTGTTATACGGGTTTCTTATCGGAGAATATGGAAGGAGGAGGCCAGGTAGACGCGATTTACACAGATTTTGAGAAAGCCTTTGATCGCGTCGATCACGTGATCCTTCTCCATAAGCTTCAGTCGCTGGGTATACACGGTGGATTGTAATTTTCTTTTAATTTGTTGTACTAAACATACTATTTTGTGTACTCATGCTTCCATGTTAATTAGCATAAAATTCGCTTGCGTAAAATAGTTTCTAAATGTAGCACATAAGTAAAAATAGCTCTGTTGCAAATAATAACGGTCTCTTCATATTCTGATAAAATTTTTATATAACTACTTAGGACAATGTCTCAGTTAAATAGATAAACCTGTAATTGGCCATACTATCTGACCTGTGTTAGTTGTTAATTATAATATTCTACTCGCTATTGGTTTATTAATACATAAAATAAATCATCAAATAATTAGTGACCGCCAGTACGGTTTCCGCAGTGGACTTTCAGCTGGCGATCTTCTAATTTATTTAACGCACCGATGGGCGGAGGCAGTTGAAACTAAAAGGGAGGAATTGGCGGTTAGTGTTCATGAAGCGGGTTTGGGACAAAGCACTCCTTTCAATCTTTATTCATACGGACATCCCGGAAATTATGCGATTGGATCACTAGCTTGTTGACAAATCGCAGCATAAAAGCCGTGGTTGATGATATATGCTCCGCCCTTAAATTTGCCAGCGCTGGTGTTCCTTATGGCGTCGTTCTGTCTCTTACGCTGTTTCTTATGCATACCAATGACATGCTGCAAACTTGTGGCCTTCATTGTTACGCGGATGATAGCACTGGGGATGCTTTATGCACTGGCCGTGCCAATATTTTGTGGGAACACGTCAACGAGTATCGGAACAAACTAGTGTCTGAAGTCGAGGATTCGTTATCCAATTCCTCGGAGGAGGGCTGACTACACTTAGTCCAATTTAGCCCCCATAAGACACTAGTTTGCGCGTTTACCGCTTGAAAGTCACCCTTCGTCGTATTTCCACGTTTTCAGAACACCAACCTATCGGCCTCAGCTAGTATCGGAATAATTGGTGTCGACATATCGAGAAACGTTCAGTTCCGCGGTCATTTGGAAGCGAAAGCTAAATTAGCCTCAAAGAAGCTGGGCGTGCTCAATAGGGCAAAGCAGTACTTCAATCCAGCCCAGCGGCTGCAACATTACAAGACGCAGTTCGGACCGCATATGGAGTATTTGTGCCACCTTTGGGAAGGGGCCCCGCAATATCAGTGTTACATTTGATCGCATTCAAACGTTGAGCGACACGAATCGTTGACGACCTAGTTATTTCCGTACAACTCGATTCTTTGTTCCTACGAAGAGATGTCGGTTCGCTGTTCGTCTTTTATCGTATTTTCTTTTATGGGGAGTGGTTCAAGGAATTGTTTGGCTTAATACCAGCAGCAGAACTCCACCTTCAGACATCACGGCAGAACTCCAAGTACCACGCCCTTCACCTTGATGTCCTTAAATCCACAACAGTGCAGCTTAAACGACACTTCTTACCGCGCACAACAGTACTGTGGAACCAGCTGCCTCCTTCGGTATTTCCGATTCGATACGACTTAGAGGTGTTCAAGAAAAGAACATACCTATTCCTTAAAGGCCGACAACCCGTCTGTAAGACGCCAAGTCTTACAAATGTCTGTGGGCGGCAGTAGTCACTACCTACCTGCTCGTGTGCCACCATCTCTTAAAAAAGAATAAAAAAGAATTAAATTGTATGTAAATCGAGGCAACTGAAGTAGATTAACTCTACTCTTCTTTTAAACTAATACAATTAAGGCGATGTAAATTAATCGGGTTGATTCCTTTTTACGTTACCATCCAATTTTAACAAGTAAAAATCTCGTGTCGTAATTTTGTTAACGCTTAATGAAATTTCGCACACACCCTATCCAATTTAAAATAAGGTCTATGGTTTTATTTCCATGAATATTTGCCGGACAGGTAGTAGATTTTACTAATATGTATATATATATATATATATATATATATATATATATATATGTGGATAATTTGCTTGACTGCTCATCTGTGTGACGCTCATACACAAATAACATTACTATATTTACAAGCTCACAGCTGGAAATATCGTATTTACCAAATAGATGGAGAAGACTAATTATTACTATACTAATGTTTAAAATCGTCAAATGAACTATCCACACTTCTTTTTCGGGCATGTAATAAAAGTCCAATACAGCTTCATCGGATTGCTATGAGTGCTCGCCGGGCGGCGAGACTAGGTTCGGAGTTGGAAAGGCGTCCGACCCCCCCACTATCCCGCAGGTGGGCGAGATGCATCCCCTTATGAAAATGTTTATAATAGCAATTTTTATCATGCTCAGAGAGACCGCGGGGTCCTACATCCCACGACCCTGCTCGCGCGCGATACCTAATATGGCCTCTGCACTGACGCGAATGAATGGCTCAGACACCCCCCTTCACCTCCCTTCATCTTCATATGGCATAAAGAACTCGCGCGCGGTATACTTGGAATATCGAACCGGTGGTATTGTTCTATAAATGCTACTCACTATCGATTCTATACATATTTTGCATTACTAAGCATCTACTATATTATCAAACAAAGTCCCAAAAACGGGTGTAATCCATTTTCTCAAATTCTACGGATCTTGTTTTAACCAGTTTTACTAATGAACAGAGCGATTTCCATGGAAACTTTTTGATAAGGCAACACCTCAACACAACCTCTGTAATCCACAGACGAAGCCGAGGCGGATCGGTAGTTCAACAACTATAATAATGTCCTAGCTGTATCAATATCAGCTACCGTTGTCATTACAAAGATTGTTCCGATGGGACGTCCGGCACAGCTGGAGAGAAATAAGGCGTAGGCCCAACACTGAACATAGTCTCCGAGGCACGGAGGTGTAATGTTGTTAGTAATTCAAATCCCAAAGAAAAGTTTTTGAATACTACATTTTAGCGCGGACGGCTTTGCTGTGGAACCAGCTGCCCCCCTCGGTATTTCCGATCCGATACGACGTAGGGGTTTCCAAGAAAAGAGCGTACCTATTCCTTTATGGCCGATATTGTATCTGCAAGACGCCTAGTCTTGCAAATGTCTATGAGCGGCGGTCGTCACTATCCAACTGGTCGTTTGCTCCCTATCTCATTAAAAAAAACCCAAAACCTCGCAATCTGTGGTGGAACATATTTACTACTTTAACTCCACACACCGCTGTTAGACAATAGTCTAATAATAATGGACAATAGTCAAACTGTGGTGTATGGGGTTCAAGTACTTACTACATGTGAAGTTCCACCACAGTTTTTTTAATGTGATAGGAATCAAGCGAGCAGTTGGATTGTGACTAGCGCCGCCCATAGGATCATACTTGGAACGTTGTAACTAATAACTTACAATGTTTCAAGTCACAGTAATGTCCCAAAAGAGCGACGAGCCGTCACTTACACTCAATCGGGCGATGTGTTCAAATGATATCAACTTGATAGTCATATCAGTTCTCTATGATATTATAAAATTGTATCATTCAAAGCCATGCCAGCTTATACCAAACATAGATTGTCAACTTGGAAACCATAGACTAAAGGAAATGTTACAAATTGGAATACAGAAACCTACAAGCACGTTTCACAATAATATGAATTTTAAATTTCCAAAACCACCGACTCGTTGTTCCGCACCATGATTGTCGCATTAGGCTTCAACTCTAAAGACGAGGTAAGTGGTTCCAAATTACTTATCTACCCACCATTCATTAATTACAAGCTCATAATATTTTTCTGAAACCTGGCGTGTTTGTTTAACAATGGCCCGACTGTTAATCATGTTTCTATATGATAAATGATCTTTGTAAATACTTTGTCTTTCTGTACAGAACCTGAATTATAAATAAATAATTCGAAAAGAGTGTGAAAAATGAATTAATGAAAGTAGAGAGAAAATTTAAGGAAACATTACCGGTTTAGAAGCAACAATATCACATTCTGTAAAAACTTGGCATTTGCAAGGGAAATGAAATGTCAATTTACCCAAAAACCATATCAAAGGGAACCGGAGCCTTTTTACTTAAAACCCGCCCATGCATATCCGCACAATTAAGATGCCGATTCGTTGCTCTTCTTTCGTTCTCAGTTCCAATGGACCACAGGCTACTCACAAACCGCAGATGTCACTTTAAGGCGATATCATGTGAGTGAGAGACCGGTCGCGCCAGCCCGACCTCTTACTCACTGCAATATGACACTACCTCACATCGACTGTGTAGGTTAAGATCAGAAAGAATTTCTTGTGATGTAACAAATATTATTTGCAGAATTCGACGTGTACTCGAGACTAAAGTTTACACGGCAACGAAATATTCTTAAAGTTTTCTATTATTCAAACGACAAAGTAAGACAAGCGGTTGCAAAGGGAATAGCCGACAGTATTTTATTTTGATCTACTGGTTCAATAATTTGTAAAATAGCCGTAAAGTTATCAAGTTGGAAAATTTTTACGAGAATTAAATGTAAAGAGGTAAAACTATATTGTAAAGTACACTTCTACAAATATATTGTTCTTTTTTGATTTCAATTTTCAAAGTCTGAGTTTTATGTTCATGTTGTTGGTGGCATATTCACACTTCATATTTGTTAAGAGGTAGTGCCATGCATGGTGCATGACACTACATCCTCTTATGCAACGGAATTGGGCCAGTACGACCTATGCAACGGAATTGGGCCAGTACGGGAGGTACCTGTCGCTCACTTAATACCGCTGTAAAGTGACACCTGCGGTATCGCGTTTCGTGCAGTTTGTAAGTAGCCGGTGGGGGGGGGGGGGGGCTAAAAAATTTCATAAGAATCATTAAAAATATTATCCTGATTAAATAAATAAACTTTACATACTATTCCTACATTTATTTAATTAAATTTAAATTCTCGACCGGTTTCGGCTTATCACCACCTGGTTAACAAATATTTTTGTAAGGAGGTAGTTGTCTAAAAAATTCTACAATTAAAGGCTTAACTAAATAGACGTAATGGATGTTTACCACATTCTCTATGCGTGAAATTAAAAATAATTCCTTACTTTGAATGAGAATGTTACACATGATGAAAATAATTTTGGTAAGAGGAAGTGCCTTGCTGCATAGGAGGATGTACTGCATACACCATGCAAGGCATTACATCCTGCTTCGCAGCATGGCACTATCTCTTGCTAAAATTGTATTACGTTAACGTTTTACAAAATTTAAATGAAAGTGGTGAAATGGCTCGCATCTGTAGCGACGTCATCGCGCATGGTTGAAATTTCCGGTGAGCGATGAAATCGGACGCGAGGCATTGTGACTGTGTCATTTGTGACTTGTGACACGTCAACAGTGACGGCTCACTCCATATCGTTTGTTTTACGCCGTTTTTGGAAGCGCGGTGTACCAGAGTAATTCATTTATGATAATATCACAAATTATTGTGTTAATGTTTATTTATCATAAGCTGCCTTCTGCGTATAAACTGACTTAAATGTGAATTATAGAACCGAGAGTTTTATTGAGTGGTTTATTTACATCTGCACTTCTATAAGTCGACCCGTACGCCATAGCATTGGGCGTAGATTTCATTGAAATCATGCGGAGATACCTATCAGGTGATAGTCATATCAATAAAGGTCGCAATGAATACATGTTTATTTTTACGATACGCGACAGTGAAGTTGTCAATTTGGGAGTAGTGAACGAGAGACACCTCCCCAGCCATACCGGCCCAACTTCGCTGCAATGTGTGGCACACTACAACAACTAAGTATTTCGTCTATTGTAACACAAATCATTTTGTAGTTGCGGTAAGAAGACCGGAGACTCGAAACAAATTTATGATATTTGGATGTCAGACATCCCAAACTATTCGTAGAATTATTAAATCGCGGTTTAGTTTACTCTTGAGTCTTAACTGTCTGAATCGCATAAAGATAATACCTAAATAGACAGAGAAGAGAAGTCACGTCTATGACGGCGAGCGTACGCCTTCGTTAATAAAAAGTGAAGATGAGAAACATTACATTAACTTTGTCAATCCAATTTCGCATGAGCATTGCGCATAAAGAAATGAATGAAAAAAGAGAGCCAGTAAACCACACTTGCTGTCTCTTTCGACTAAGATGGACACGTTTTAGGCTGGCCCTTCTAAACTACATTAATGCAAACTTTTTGATATGCGCATTACTAGTCTATCCGTGTAGGAGATTAGAACTAGATTGAAAAATAATTTTGGGAGAAGTGCATAAGTTTATTACTCTTGCCGTTCCTATGGGTTCATTATCATCAGCCGGACGACGTCCACTGCTCTTGACATATATACAGATTTCCTCGTGATGATTACCTTCAGCGCCGAGAAGCTTCAGTATGCTATGGGGGAGCCATAGAGCGCCACGATTCGGATAACCATACACTTCAAAGAAAGAAATACTCATTCCTTGTCTACATATCTATATATCGGGAGGTCGGTCGGCTGGCATGCATTGAAAGGGGATCTTGTCCAGCAGTGGAAATAGTCCTGGAAAACAAGAATACATTTGTTTGTTTGCATTGAAAAGGCTCTGAAACAACTGTAACTAGAACTGAAACACTAGAATCCTACTTCATGATTGATGAACGTAGGCTATAAAATATTGTCCAAAAAGCTTTTATATAGAATAGGGGTTCAAACGAGCAATCGGAGTCTTTTTTTACGATAACCGACGCCCATGAACATCCGCCCAATTACTCTGCCGATGCATTGAAGGGCCACCGGCTATTCACAAACTGAAGATGTCACTTTACAGCGGTATTATGAGAGCGAGAGGTACCTCCCCGGTCGTGCCGGCCCAATTCCCTTGTATAAGAGGATGTAGTGTCATCCACAATGCATGGCACTACCTTCTCCTATGCAGCATGGCACTACCTCTTTACAATAGTTCGGTAACGTAACCAAAGTGTGAATTTCTTTTTGTCAATAATTAAAAATAAGAATTATTTAGTTGTAGAAATGATTGACAACTAGCTGATAGACGTTGTCCTAATATAAATGAAATTTGTTGTCACTGTATTTCTACTTTTGTAAATCAATGTATTATCACTATCCGTGCGAAGCCGTGGCGGACTGCTAGTATATTACATTCCCCTCGTGTTTCTTGTTGAATGGAATACTTCAACATCCGTGCGTATAATTTTACAAAATTAAATTCACAAAGCGAATCTAAAAGTTCATTTTCGAATCCTATTTCGAGGCAATTTTCCTATTTCCCGGTGAATGGGTGCAGAAAATTTTAGTGAAAAATCGTGTTTCTGTAAAACTCGGACGTATTCATTTTCCAAGCGAACACAAAAATATTCTCGTCTGCATATTAAAGGGACAATATCAAAGTTCCTCTGGACTCAGAACTGATATTCGCATTCAGAATTGCCGAGATCTGGCTAGAAAAGAGTGTTCTTTATCGTATTAAAATTTACTATGAGTATACCTAGAGTTTAACTATTTGTTAAAAGTAGTGCTATCTGTTACCTACACAAGTGGGTCTGAAGGTACTCCGCTAATGTATCACCTGAGCGTAATTGATTATGATATGCTGCACATCATAATCAATTACGCTTAGGGATTTCCAAAAATATCGATGTATTGATTTACGGTATTTTTGTGTTTACACGTCTATATTTTTCGTTCGATTTACCGATATATCGGTATTAAGTGACAAATATCGTATAATTCGTCCAATAGATGAATTGTATATTACTGTACAGTGTACCTTTCGTGACGTAT
>JAFELO010000036.1:1171449-1206100 GCA_017140195.1 Eumaeus atala | reverse complement strand
GTGAGAGGAGAGGATCTGCGTAACAATCATGAGAATGTCCATGGGCGTCGGTATTCGTCAAAACGCTCCGATTGTCCGAAAAAAAATAACACACTAAAAGACTACGTCGGGTAGTATCCTTCTTTTTATTATTATTATCGCTAGATCCTTTAAGTTTAGGGTACTTTTGAATTTTTGCTGCAGTTTAATTGTTCCGTTCGTTATAATTTTATTACGATGTTATCAGAGATATGGAAAACCGGCCACTGCGTGGCGCGCACGTGTATGGTTCCGGGGTGGTCTACAAAATTGTATAATATTCTTATCTTAAAATTCTCGGTAAGTGGGCCATCTAAAACTGAAGGAATTTTCCAAGACCAACCCGTAATTACTGAGATTAGCGTATACTGAAACAATATAATTGATATTGTTTAAAATGGGATCAACACTGGGGGTAAAGTGCTATTAGGGGTTTAGACTTTCAAATACACTTGTTCAATCTTGGTCATTCCACATGCACAATCCTGAACAAACTTAATGTAGTACCAGAGACACACAATGGAATCAATACAGTTTTTATTAAAGGTTAGTAAAAAGTGAGGGAACGAAGTCTTATCTAGCAGTTGTCCGAGACTCCCTGCAGCAACCAGGAGGTATCTTTTCCATATCTTATTATAATTCAATCCTCTAAGCAGCAGAGGGATTTTTCTTCAATCCTCAACTTCAATAGTGGAATATTATGGTGACATAAAATCTTCACATTAAATCTCAAAAAATGTAATAAAAAAAGGAGTAGAGAAGAACACACAATCAATAAGATCCCGTCCCATTCTCTTGGCTTTATGAGCCAATTAAAATCAGGCAATATATATATATATATATATATATATATATATATATATATATATACTCAGTTACAATTAAATATAATTTAACAACCAATTTCCACACGTGCCATATACTATTCAAACTAACACATTATTGGTACGGTCTATCAAATTAAGAGCCATACAGATCATGTAAATACTACAATCAAAATGCACTCATAAGAGAATGAAGACATTTTAATATGAATAAAGATCTTTCGAAACATAAGATATGAAACATGGCGTCGGCAAGAAATCATGAACTCACCCTTTTTATATAAAATATGTCGTGCATCGTGACACGAAAATATACATATATAAGACACGACCAAACTATTTAATTAACATTTTTAAGCACACATTTAGCCTTAGATGACAGATATACTTCTTTATGAAATGTTTAAGTAACAAAAATATAATTGCAACAATACAACCAAATAAACATACTCTTCACGTATATAGATGCGAATTCTTGTATGTACGTCTGTTATTCCTGCACGCAGACACTATTGTGCCGACTTGGATAGGAGTTGGAAAACTACTTTTCATCTCGAAAAAAGTAATGGAACATATTTTAAGTGGACGTAGCCTCGCTGTAGCTAGTAACTCGATAAAGCAAGCAACATGAATATTTGTAATTTGTTTTTAATAGGTAATTTTTCGAACGAACAATTAGGGCGGAGACGACGCATCGGCATAGCAATTATGTGGGTGGCCATTGGCGACGGTAGTCATAAAAAGGCACCGATTACTCGTTTGCCCTCCTGTTATATAAAAAAAGAATAAATTAACAGAATGAAAAAGCGCTGAGATCCTGTTAAGGCATCTCTTCAGGCGTGAGATAAAAAGATTAAGTACGAAAGGGTGAAATGGTGATTAATCTGCTGCCTTTGCTATAGAATTTTCTCTTGAGTCCATTAAATGTTTTGTTTATTTATTACTAGCTATGCCCCGCGGTTTAACCCATGTACAAGTATCCCAAAAGAACCATTCCCTTATTTCTGAATGAATAGCATTTCAACTCCGTTTAGAAGTTGTCGTGTGAAAAAATAACAAATAGACATACACACTTTTACATTTATAATTATGTTTTCAGTATAAGGGGACAAACAAGCAGCCGAAACCTTATGATGACTACCAATGCCCACAGACATCTGCATAATGTTATTATTATTATTGTTATGCTAAGATGTTATCCTCCATCTCACCTTTTGGAGGGAAGGCCCTCTAAAGGTTTAGTAACAGGTAGTGCCATGCTGTATTGCAGTTGAATTGGGCCCTAAGCTGCCGTAAAGTGATATCTATTGAGTCACGTTTCGCATGGTTTGCGAGTAGCCGGTGGCCCGTTGGGGGAAGGTGAAAAAGAGGGCAAAACATCGGCACATTAATTATGATGATGTTCGTGGTCGTCGGTAGTCGTAGAAAGGCTCCGATTGAGCGTTTGTTCCACTATACTATAAAAAAGGGCCACCAGCTATTAATAACCCACACGAAACGCCCGCTGATTACGACCGGCGTCCATAGCCATCCCCATAGTTTTTGTGCAGCCATCTTGTCGACCTTCCCTACAATGAGCCACCGTAACTTAAAAGCCGCAGTATGTGATAGCGTTGACGAGTGAAATCTTTATTTTATAGATCAGAACGAGCCGGACTTAACGCGTATCGTCGGGAGACATAAATAAAATAAAATTTGTTAAATCCATAGAAATATTTCTTTATGATATCTATGATTAATATATAAATAATAATAAAATGTACGTCATTCGTCGTCATTTATATATTGTATTAATAAAAGAATTTTCATAATGGGACCAGTATTTACGAAGAAACAGAGATATATGATGTTAGTATATAATCATAAGTACATAATGTATCAAATGTGTTATTGTTAATATTATTGTATTTTTAAATTAATTTATGTGCACAATAAAGTATATTTCATGAATTCATTCATTCATAAGATATTATAAAATGAAGTCGGCTTCAACTTTTTTAAAGCTATCTACTTGTATGTCATCGATTTTCTCAAAATGTACTGCACGGGTTTCCAAGCGGTTTTCATCTATGAATAAAGCGATTCCCGAAAAAGGTATATGATTTAGTCACAGGCGAAGCCAGGGCGGATCGCTTGTTGTAATGTAAACCAGTAAAAGCACTTTGCGGTGGCGACCGCGCTCCTCCCAGAAACGCTTGATATTAATAACTGGTGTAACGATTACAATAATGCGAACGTAATTACAATTTACGCGGTTCAAGCGTTGACGAATTGGATTAGCGTCGATTGTTCTTTGTTAACCCACTTAAAAAGGAGGAGGTTGTTAAATTGGTATTTTGTTGTTCTTCTGTTGCTTTTTTTGTATATCTGTTAGGTCATTACGTCATCAATTGTGGATCGCTGTTCAAAATTATCGATCTATTTTAAAAATAGAGAATATTCTGGTCCCTATAATTAAAATAAAGACTATTTCCATTCACTCCGAAGTTAAAAAAATCCTAACTTTACATTTCTCATATTCCCACTTTATCTTTTGAAGGTTGTTAGTCCTTTGAACATTGTGTGTAGGCACATTACGTCTATTAATTGTATTTTTTCATACTTACATACTTAGTTTATCGGTATTGCTTTAAAATATGTTTTGTAACAAACTGTAAAAACAATGCGTCTTCGAAAATAAGAAACAATCTATTTAAAATTTTAAATAAACTTTTAAATTAAATGTAGACGAAATTTAGCACAGATATAGATTGCATTCTGAATTAACACAACAATTACTTTTTATCCCGAAAATATGGGATAGGTAAAAGGAAAAAAGGATAGGTAAGGTAAAATAATTTTGGGAAAATACCACGTCTTGAGAATAAAACTCGAGGATTGAGTCAGCCAGGTAGTCTCGGTATTGATGTTATAAAATGTAATATAACGAAATGCAATTATAATGTAACTTGTTTATCTCGAGACAATCGAGACATCGATCCCGCTGAGGTCGTCAGACTTGGGGTTGGACCGGGAGTAGTAACGACGTTCGAAAAGAGATTTGAAAATCCTATTTTGAATTAAATGTTTCTATTTTTGGTGCGAGTTAAAATTTGCCCCGGGGCAGATTGTAGTCTATGTGACCAACAAACATAAAGCGAAAGTCATCATTACGTAATTATAATTTAATATAAGTAGGAATAAAATTATGGAATTGTAAATGTTTGTGACTGTGCCACAAACATGTCCAATTTCATATTTTAAAATTACATTAAATAATTAACTTTCATAAAGTCACTGTATTTTCGAATACCAGATGTATTTTCTACAAAGAATTCGGAGCATTTCGTAATAAACAAAATCTAACTTGTGAAACATAAAACTTGACTGCTTAAAATATTTTAATATTATATATTGTATATCTCAAGGTATTGTATATCTCAAGCTATTGTATATCTCGCGTTATCAAGAGTGACCTTTACCTACTTGAGTACTTTCGTTCTGACGCAGTAGAGTAAATATGTAAAATTATTAATGATACAAAACATTTAGTGGTAATAATTAAATAATATTGATTATGTACATGGCTGTTTCGGCTGATGTGCAGTGTGAGCGAAATAATTAATGGATTATGTTGAACTTGTCTTCTAAATCCGGCATTAATGTCCTACAGCACGCAACGGCCATTTGCGTAACCTTTGTGATCGAGGATTATGTACTCTGTACATTTCATTACGAGTAAATGTACATTTGTGTATTAAAATGAAATTTGCGAACGCTTTAATATTGTACAACTAAATTAATTTCAATTCAATTTTAATCCGTAATTTTCAGTCATGGATTTAAACGTGAGGTCAAGTAAAGAATTTCATTTTATACAGAAGTAAATATTTATCAAGAGGTACTGACCGCTGCTGGGTTTTGATATCTGCTTCAACGAGAACTACAACTGCCGCACGTGAGCTCCCCCCTCACCAAACAGGTGGGATTAGTGTCTCAGGGAAGAGAAAAGGAGGGTAGCGCATTGGCATAGTGTTTGTGCGTTGATCATGGACATTGGAAGTCGTTAAAGGGCTGTTTACAATGTATATCATTGTATACATTGTAAACATCCTTTTAATGACAAAGTTGAACTCTGAGAATTTAATTAAATACATTTTTCCTGCTAGAACCAATACGATATACACCGCTCGTACCGGTCGAGCGATGAAATCTTACATAGCCTCCTCAGATAAGCCAAACATTAAACGCGCTCAAATATCCTTATCCACGACACCGCAACTTAAACGGCATCGTGCGCGCGCCGTCCCGCTAGAGTGGGGAGGGGACCGCTTCCCCCTTTTCGGTCGCAAAATAATTATTATAGGGCACGCTCACAATCAACCCGGTACATTTCCTCCCATCTGCGGGAAAGGAGGGGGTCTGTCCCCCTATGGTCTCCCAAAACCTGAAGACAAAAGAGTCTTCGTAGTCAGTCGAACTGTTGAGGCTGGACAAGCGCCGCCAACCAGTATTAGGTCCCTCCGGAAAAAAACATTTAATTTCATAATGAAATTATGACGATATCACGGTGATGTAACTGGTCCAAGGTGGCTGCAATGCATTTACTTAAACACATCATCCACAGCGGTGTAGTGATAATGGCTGATAGTTATGATGATGCCTGCCACATGCAGCAGCTAATAGTCGTCATGAGACGCATTATCATCAATAATCCCCAAAAGTGAAGCTTGCTGTTGATAAAATTACATAAGTTCGTGAAGGTTGCTGGAAGCGCTAGCTGGCGAGCTGTGTGTCGATTAGTACACGTTTTCTGACTGAGATTGATCTCCTCAGTACTGTAATTAGGATCGCTGCTAACTGAACTGCGCACGAATAAGAAACTCGCCCCGTCCCCGATTGTTTCAAATGCTCTGGCAAAAATAACATGAAGTGTGGAGGAAAAATTACAGCCTTTACTTAACTTTATTCATCTAGCCCGACGTTTCAGAAGCTTTACAGCAACCATGGTCACGGGTGGACGGGTGGTTAAGACATCAATATATTTGGTATGGTTTTCTAGAGCCTAAATTATTTGCTCAATTAATAAGTTATTACTTCACTTGAATGAGATACCTGTATGAGCGAGAGTTACCTTTCCGGGTCTGCAGACTCATTCAACTGGAAAACAGCGTGGCAATACCCGTTGGAGTGTGCGACCGTTTCTGGGCGTTGATAATCGTTAATTGGCTCTGATATCTCGTCTGTCTACCTATACTCAAACATAAACTTCTAACAAAAACGTTGTTGCAAAATGAAGCAAATTGGAGTAAAGTGAAAAGATTTTTTTAAATGTTTTTATTATTATTATACATAAACTCTTTTTTTATTTTATAAGGCGTAATAGGACAGACAAGTTTCTCAGTGGTAAACTGACACCACGGACGTCCACAAACATCCACATAGACGAAGCTTATGTAAACTTTATTGCCTGCCCACTAAGCCGTACATCTAAACGCGATAACCATAGTTCCCCGAGTGCATTGACTCAGTACAGTAAAATACAGCATAATAATACAATTCCAGGATATCTCTGAGACCGAAGAGACAGGTCATAGTGGACTTGTATGTGTGTGTGTGCACAGTGCACACACACGTGTGCATTCTATATCCTCATTCTCAGTCCCCTAGGGGCCGACGGTCCGGTACAACTGTAACACCTCCAACTTTCAGACTCCGGACTATTAAACAGTTAGTCCAACTCGGCTCTCGAAGCTACGTCCTCGCAATCGGTAGTTGAACATGATTAGCACTAGAGCACAAGGTGCATCGATGCGCTGCCCTCCTCCTTCTAATGGATAACCTTAACTGTCGCTTTGCGCCGGCATCATGTAAGCGAGAAGTGCCACCCGATCCTACTGGCCTAAGTCGATTGTGATAAAGCACGTCACTATCTATACTATGTTACATAGATTCTTACGCATGGCTAATGGATGCCCGTGGTACTTCCGAGACATCGACCTACATTGTGACCTTTACTTGACCTCGATTAAATGACACTTCAAAGAGCTGTCAAAAGTTCTTTCATCGTGCTTTTAATCACAAAAAAAAAATGGTCGTCCAAACGTCGGAATTCGATCCGACGTTATTAACCGTCCCCCGTTACCGTCAGCCGAAGCACGTATTGCACGACGCCGACGACGCGATCGCGTTAGCAAAGTCCGTCCGTACGAAAACACAAACAAAGAAACACCAAGACACGCTCCCGCAGTAAAGTGCCAATAGGGCCAACTAACGGATAGCAGTTTTTAGTTGGTAGTAGCTCGCTTCACGATCTGAGCCCGACACACACTTCAGACATAAGGGCGGTCGGCTGGATGGTGCGTAAATTTATTTTTCCAGTTAGAACCAATATGGTATTCACCGCTCGTACTGGTCGAGCGATGGAACCTGAAGATGGAGTGCCACACATATGACTGACAGAATGACAAACTCACACACCGCTTACGGAAACGCGCCCGGGTTCGTACCCTTAAGCTGAGAGCTTAGATTTGTAGAGATAAAATAATGCCACTTTAGTGAGCTCTTAAAATTAATAAATAAATCATGAATACAGCTTTTTGATAATCTGTAGCGCAAATCAACCCCTCCCGTCAGAGGGAGGGGGTCGGGGAAGCTGGCCTCCTCAGATAAGCCATCGTCTCCCTAAGCGCGACGACAAAGGTCTTCGCTAGTCACTCGAACTGTTTAGGCTGGACAAGCGCCGCCAACCAGTAGTAGGTCCGAAGGTCCGAAAAAAAAAGAAAAAAAAATGTTACATTGGGGTGCAGTTAGACCGGCACAACTAAGAAATCTATTTGTTCACGGAGAAAGTTGAAATACGGAAAAGTGTGTGTGTAAGTGCGAGAACATTAGAAGGCTTATAGACAGTTTCATCGTGCTTTTAATCAGAATTCCAAATTTTGCACGTCTATATTCTATTCTATTTGAATTTGTGAGATGAAAATATTGAGCATACGCTGATTCAGAATATGCTCAAACTGAATGGAACAACTTCGGACGGGCGACTTTTCCGACTTCTAAAGCATGTTAAAAAATAAAAACTTTATCCTAGACAGTCGGCGCTTCGCAAATCTCATAAAATGCTTTTTATTGTTACAATAGAATGTCCATTGGGATACATTACATATTTTTTACATATTATTTTACAATGAAATAGTTAATTTAATACTCCACAAAGGTGCAAGCGCGCTTGTTGTTCCGATATAATGAGATAAACAACAGAAAAAGGAACTTTATCGAGGGCCTACAACGTTTTTTTTTATTGCGTAGGGGGAGAAACGGGTCCGCTGTCCAGGGCGGCCGCTGGGGACAGGACGGCGAGGTGTGAGCATGTGGAGGCCCGATGCACCACTGGGGTTAAGGTGCGTTATAATATGGGGACAAACGGAGCCATTTAGTCGTCGTTGACTACCCTCGTACATTAAAATCCACGTACGCAGATGCGTTGCCCTCCTTGATCCCATACCCTGCAATGGCTCACCGGATACACACATACTCAAATACACACGAAACTCGAAACACATGGGTGCAGGAGGTACCTCGATTATTAGACCAGCCCAACTCAGCTGCAATGCAGCGTAGCACTACCTAAATTTCAAAATAATTTTTCGATAGTGAACTCATATAGGTTTCTTTATTTCCCAATGTAACCTTAATTATGAAAAGCTTTATAAAATGTACGCATAACATTTTATATAACTTTGTTCTAAATGGTTATTGGAGATATTTACAGAGTCGAGTATTAGGAGCCTTTAGATGAGTATCGAGGTCCATAAACATTCGCATAATTACTATGCAGATGCGTTGCCCCGCTTTTCTTCTCCCCTCCAATGTGCCACCAGTTACCCACAAACCACACAAAACGAGGGACCAAATTTAAAAAAATTAAAAAAACATTTAATATGAGAAATTATAAGTTGAAAATGTTTTTTTTAAACAGGCAAAACTACCGAGTAGCGTAGGTAATGTGTTTAGCCGTACAACATGACAGACGGGGATCTCCACAACCTGCCATGTTTCTGTAATGTCGAGTCATGTACGTCGCACACTATTGTTGCTTCTCAATAGTAATATATTCCTCACTGGTAATATTTTGCACAAGCTATCGATAGAGGCTCTACTTTCTGACGACCGGTTGGCGCAGTGGATACATAGCTTCAATAATCTTGCATGCGCCAAAGGTCACAGGTTCGCATCTCGTCCTGGTCTTGGATGATAAATATTATATGTATTTTTATGTTAAAAATCTTAAATATACACAATTTTTTTAATTAAAGAAGTCTAGTATCTGTAGAACAAGACCTTGCAGTACTTAACGTAGGACCAGGTTAACGTGGTGTGATAAGTACACAAATATTATTATTATTATACTTTGAAAATTTGAACATCAAAAGAGAGAGAAATATATTAGTACAACAAATGCCACTTGAATTTTCACCTTTATGTTTCAATTAAAATGTACTGCCAAAAATATTATCAATGTACAGTATTATTTTGCCACACTAATTATACTTTCTTAACAATGAACACATACTGACAATGACATAGCCTTGGCAGCAACAATATGTATTTACAAACTCGTTCCTTGCTATGCAACTCCAGTCTCCTTGTTACGCTGGGTCCAACTGGATCTGGTTCGCGTGATCTGCCCCCCTCATGCTAGGGGAGGGACATTGAGAAATACTATTTCTAAAAACTGATTCGATACTATTTGGTGTATTATTTTGAAAATTGTCACTTGTCCATGTGTAAAGAAATAATCTCTTTAGTTTCAATATGCGAAACATTTAATCGGTGTCAATTAGATTTTAAATTAAGTAACATTAAAACATGTACGTTTTACGAATAAAGAAAAATAAAGTAATCAGAACCTTATTGAAGTCTCAAGCTTACGCGAATGAACAATTATCAGAATAAAACTACTTTTACGGATTTTATCGCTGTTTATATAATTATGTAATTAGCCCGACAAGGTTGCTGTAAAGCTACTGAAACGCTTCACAGCAAGCATGGTCAAAGGTACACTCCATAGGTTGATATAAACTTAAATAACAAAATAAGCCGCGATGAAACCCGTAAAAGTAATTTTATTGTAATAAACAGAACACTACAAATGTAGAACAAAAACAGAAAGCGATGTACGTAGAACTATTACACAGACCCGCGTTTCGGATATTCGTTGTTTGACTTCCGCTGAACTAAAGAGGAAACAACAAACAAAAGGATTAATGTCAGCCCTCACGTTCATCTTTTTCAGGGTTCGTAAACAACCTCCGGGTTCGTGATAACGAGCAATTAGCGCTGTATATTATATTAATGCTAATGCCAAGGCCTTAACCTTACCTCAAAGGCAGATAATGCAGCTGTGGAACCTCTGGTGTTGCATTTGTCTCTGGGCGTCGGTTATCACCTGATTTTCGGCGACCTGATGGCTCGTTTGCCTCCAATATTATAAAAATCTGGCCTTTTACTGCGGGTCTTAGTGTTTGTGTTTGCGTCATTTTCGGCGGAGCTACTGCTATCGATACCCCATCGTCGGCGTCGTGCAGTACGTGCTTCGGCCGACGGTAACGAGTGTTTGTACGGATCGTATTCCAACGATTTAACAGTTAATTTGTTTTTGTGATTTTGGGCTCGATCAAGGAACTTTTGAGACAGCTCTTTGGAGTGGCTTTTAATCGAGGTCAGCTTAAAGTCACAATGGTCAACTTTTCGCATGTACCAGGGGGCCATTTTTGTTTATGATAGGGTAAAGTTTAAAAAGTACATATCGTGCCTTTTTCAGGACATTATCTATGTGATTCGTAAAACTCATCGACCTATCGAGAGTGACACCTAAGTATTTTACTGCCTCTGCTCCAGGTATCACGTCACCATGGAGCAGGATGGGAGGTACGTTTTTTCCTAAATGTAAAGAGAAGTTTCAGGAGAAGAGTATTGACTTACTCTTTTCTGCGTTTACCTCTATTCTCCATTTTGAGAAAAAATCACAGCCTTTTGGTGTAGTTTGGCTCCCTTATTGGGAACGCTCCTAGTGTACAGTTCGGAATCATCCGCGAGCATAGCCAGCTGTGCGCTGCTCGCGCAAAGTAGGAGAGAGAATCCTTGGGACCGATCCATGAGGCACACCGGCTCTGAAGGATGAGGAGAGGGTGTCCTCTACTCTGTAGCGGAACTGCCTGTTTGCTAGGCATTCGATCACTACCAGTAAGTCAAGCAGTCCTAGTTGGATTTCTTCGAAGATAAGGCCGTGGTGTCAAATCTCGTCAAATCTCGTCAAATCTCGCCTTTGCTACATCAAAAAACTCAATTCGCGTGGCAGCCTTTTTTGAAGTGTCGTGAGTACGTACTCCATGAGGCGGTGTAGTTGCTGTGGGAAGCTATGAATGTCACGAAACGCGAACTGCCCTATGTTCTATGAGTACGTTTTTCTCTCGTATCACGGTTTTTTAGACGTGCGAGAATTATCCACTTTTGGGGTAGCTAGTGGTCGGGGTTTTCCCGGTATACGTACGCATATCATTATTGCTTCCTTCCATGTGTCAAGGATTGTGTATTGCGCCAGAAGGGCGTTAAAGTGCACACTAGCAGGTGTATAATAACGGGAAGTAGCTGCTTCAGCAACTTGTTCGTTATTCCATCAGGCCCGGGGGCCATCTTCCAGTGACGGATCTTTATTACACTCTTACTTCTTCTGTGCACGTCAGACGTATGATCTCATCACCATCGTCCGGTGGCACAGCCAGGTGGTCTGTTACTATACTGTTTAGCTCTTCTAAATGGGAGGGGGCTATGAGGAGGGAACCAGGTCTTCGACCAATACTATTGGCTCATCTGGATTTAAGTTATTAGAAATAGCGTGGTCGCTAACTAGAAGTGGTTTTGAATTAGACTAGTGTGCAGAGACTCAGGTGGTGGACAGACGGCGCGTCATGTATGACCGACGTCGGGAAACTTCGAGATTTCCTAGAGGGGGCGGTTCGAGTGAGGCACAATAAAGAGACCTCTTACAACATATGTCTGTAGCACCGAAACAGGATCGGATCACGAGAAAGGATGCTGGATGGTATCAGCGACTGCCTGCTGCATTTATGAGAAGCATTAGCTCTGCTTATTAACGTTTTTGGTAGAAGAAGTTTTTTTTTTTATTTATTAATTTTAAAAGTGATTTCTATCCACACGGATACAAGTCAAGATAAGACAATTAATTTTTTACAAAAAAAAAAACTGATAACAAATTTAACAATTATATTTATAAAGGAGCGTCATCATTTATTTTTTTCGAGCTAAATTACATTTTTGTTTGTTATTCCTCTCTTTGGATGTGCCAAAATACTCTGTATTATCCCAAAATAAAGAACATATAAATTATATTCTCTAAATAATAACTCTCTTTCATTTTCTGACACGTTCCAGACAGTAGAAGAAATTATATAGTGACAATTGCTAGTACCCCTACCGACTTCGTTTATAGCGAATATAGAAGTATCCACAGTCATGAATTTCATGGCGATATATATATAGTGCATGACTGTGGATACTTCTATATAAACTTTTATTCTGAAAACTGCTGTATGCGGTATTTGAAAGTCAAACAGGAGTGCAAAGATTTAAACAGGAAAGCAAACCAGAAATCAGAGTCTTTTTACGACTCCCGAAGCCATGAACATCCACAACATCTATGTCGATGCGTTGTCTTCCTTCAGCCCTCCAACCCAATGGGCCACCGGCTACTCACAAACCGCACGAAACGCGACACTGAAGATGTTACTTTCCGGCGGTATTATGTGAGCGAGAGGTAACTCCTTGGTACATTGCATAGGAGGATGTAGTGTCATGCATGCACCATGCCATGCATTGCACTACCTTCTCCTATGCAGCATGGCACTACCTCTTCCTTAAATCTCCTCCAAGTCATTTAAAATAATCCCAATTTTAATAAAAACATTTTCATATAATTTTTTCATTGTTATACATAACGTCATTTAATTTGTAATACTAAAATAAAAAAACATTGTATTTTATATAGAATATATAATAACAATTTATTTACTCAGATCGTTTGTAATTACAATTATAATACATTAAAACATTTTCATCACGACATATAGTAATTAAGGATTCATCATCGGGAACAATCGGGGATAATTAGTAGCTCTCGTCACAGGCGAGGCTTTTCGGCTGCAGGTTTTACTATGTAGCCGCGAGCTCTCCGTAGGCAGCTTTTACGTAACAAAGCTCTCTATTGTGCTAATATTTAAGTTACATAGACAAGCGCTTTATGATAAAAAGATGTGCTTTTTATATATTATTACTTAGTGTTTTCTTCTTTTTAGTACTAGCGATCCACTCCGAATTCGCCCCTGTATAACAGCCGGATTGATACTCAAGTTGTCACTTTAAGGCCGTGTAGTGTCAGCTAGAGGCACCTCCCCAGTCATGCAGTCCAATTCAGCAAGGGACTACCTTTTTCAGCTGATGATCTTATATGAAATGTGATACATTTAAATCATAAAAATATGATGTACAAATTGAAACTTTGTGGCATATGAGTGATTTTCGTACAACGTTTACGTCTACACTTCCAGACGCCTAATTTCCTGCTGTCCTGTGATATTCAATCGAATTTGTTAAAGACTTTCTGACCTTACCTTCGGTAATAAGGCGACCATTAAAAAACGTACCATGCAAGATTGTATGAGTTTAATGATGCATAAATGTGTGACACATAACTAGTAATTAGTGATGCTTATCAGCCATATATCCTTCATGATAGGAATCAACGTCACGTGAGCGCGCTTATGAAAATATTCATAGCGGTATAAACAACTGGTATTGAAATAGCGTGAGGTTGTATAATTATAGTAAAAGGGTTATATAAAATTAACTGATGGAATAAATATATTTTTATGAAAGAGGGATTGTGAGAATTTAGGGGGATGGCAACATGAAGTAGTAAAATGTACGCGTTTTCATTAGTAAACGTTAAAAAAGTATAAATTTAATATTATTAAAGTAGCACCCAAAAACGGTCAGGAGAAATAAAAACTTACACTTATCATAACATCCGACTCCTGTGCCTGCTCCGCAATAAAAACGAGCGCGAAAATGTTATTCGTCTGTTGAACACATTATAGTGTTTCGCATTATGAATCGCGCAATACCTGATTGCACATGCGAACGGTGAAAATAATTTGAAAGAAAGAAAGAAAGAATATATTTATTTTCTTAAATCCACACAAAGTAAACAAATATTACAAAAGAAAAGCTAAATAATAGTTAAATAGTATGGATAATTAAATAGTCTCAAGCTCGGCATTTTCTGGCAATACTGTTAATTTACTGGCAATTTGGGTTACGCTAGCTTTTGTTCCTCAAAGTTTTACAAAAATCGGACAATCCATAACCAGGACTCCATCAAGAGCATAAGCACCTCCCGAAAACTTTGGTTATACGATCAAGAAGAAGAATATTTTTAGAGAATAATATAGTAATCCTATAATTTTTATATTACTCCAGGTTTACTCCAGGTATTGTTTCTTCCCCGGCACATAATTTATTATTTATGTACTACTTTCTGGTTGACAATACATACATACAAGTATAAGTACAAACTTATACTTTTCAATTTAAAGAACACATAATTTTATAGGCCAAGTGTCTTGTTTTTGTATGTAATAAATTCCGTATGATCGACGAACTCGCGTCAAAGAACACATCGCAGACATTAAACACTATCGCGTTACAAAATCCGCAGTCAGTAATCACGCTGAGGTGAGGCAACGATCATGAACGCGACAGTACAATTTTCACTTTACGGCGGTGTGGTGCAAGCCTGTCAAATTTCAAATTCGGCTAGAACGCAGCAGGACTATTTTTGACTCAAATTATGTTATACTAATTGTAATTGCTGTATTCTTTAATTAATGTTCGTAATCTATTTATTCAAATGAATGAACATTTGTTAAGTGTTAACTTTTATCATACATAATCTGTGTGGATAAATTGGACTAGCTTCTTTTAATGCTCTCAAGCTGGTGGAAGGGTTGACTTCAGGGGTCGGTCTCCGAAAGTTTGGTCCATATTTTCAAGTCATCAATTTGGGTGACCCAATTATATAGCCAATGTGTTCTCGCAAGGTGGAATCTCAAGTTTGCCAACAACTTTGATTCATGTTTACTTGATGTGTCTACAAGAAAAATGTTTTATGAGGAACAAATGAATATTTGGAGCATCGACGTTATAACCCAGAAACGTCGTATGCCATAATTTCTATGTACAAACGTTTCAGACAAGTCGCTGAGGTACGCGAGGAAGGGAAAGCGTAAAAAAAAATATACCCAGCCAGCTTCTTGTGACTAGTGATGGAAAGTATAGGTAGTGCTTGTCCATACTATATTGTACGGTGTTCGATGAGTGTTACTAAGTTATACCACACTGTCGCCGCAAGGAAATTAGATGATTCTTTGACTCAAATCTCTCCTGGAATGCCTACATTATTTACATCTATCGTAATGTTCACTTCTCAATTTACTCTTTGAGACGTCTTCAATATTCTTGCCTTTCTTCAGCTATAATCTCACTTCATCAGGCCCTATTTCAATCGATCATTTATTACACATATAATATATGTATGTGCTACAAATGAAAATTAAAATGAATTAGAGATAGAGATTTTTAGATTAAAAAAACGTGATCATGTTTCGGTTGTACCAGTACCAGTGGCGGATTAAGTAACTGTGGGTAAGCATTTGTATAGGTGTTTGTAGGTGGTATCTTCTAGACTCTGAGTGCAGGTTTACCCCGCTATCTGATATACAGAGTAGTGATTACAATACACCTATAATTAAAAACGCCAGAAATACTCGTATGTAGAAGTATGTTAAAACTCAAATTAGTCCACAATAATTTATTTTGTTGCATGTAAGGGAGGTCACTAACCTGTAATACAATAATTTATTCAAGCTTACCTTTTTCCATATAAAATACATTTATTTACATGTTTCTTTAGTTTTTCTGTTTTCGATAAATCACATTATATATTGTAGTAAAGCACTGTTATACGTCACAATTGTCAATGACAAAATAGCAATAATGTTACATTTGAAAGTAAGGGAAGGAATGATAAAAGACTGGCATAGTTTCCAGTGTAAGTTGAGCTCTACCCATCTTCCCCAACATCTTAGATGTTAGGTTTTGATATTTTTCACACCATTTTATTGTACAGGAGCATAATGAATTTTATTTATTCGGCAGTGGACATTTTCTGGCTGCTGCTTATGATGACCGGGAGTTGTTCTAATTATGATGATCTTTAAAGGATTCTTATTGGTAGCGGTGGACCTACAAAAATCTGTGATAAAGGCTAAATTCCTTGAATACTGATTTTATATCCTTCAAAGCACAACGTATTACAATTAGATTAAAGTGTTGCCATATGAAAAAAAGAGAAGTCACACAATTCGTGAACGTAATCGACGTGCGGTATTAACTTGAAATACGTCCGTGCGGGGAGACATACGGCGCCCACGTGTACGCTGACCGCACACTCCATTTAAGTGGCTTCAATAATATTTGTTTTTAATCCCTCGAAAATAAACAAGGTGCACCATAAGTTTATCTTGTTTATCGGGGTATGTCTTTCGAAGCTCCCAAAAAGATGACCCGAAATAGGTAATAAGCTAAGTGTGAGGAAATTGGAAGCTGCTTTCCAAAATCTGGATGAAAGGACTCCTTTCATTTAGAGTTTCCGTAAGAGGCAAGATAATATGGATTCGAAATATTTATGTCTACAATTCAAGTTTACGCGAATACTAGCCTCAGAAGCTTTACAGCAACCACAGTCACGATAGCCAGTTAAACATTAAACAAACCGCAATAGAATCCGTAAAATCGTAATTTTATCGAAATGAAAAATATTCTTAATATTTTTAGTTCCAGGGCATTTTCTACACCGCTCTTCGCGGTTCTAAGGATTTCATGTAACCCTTTTCATTTTTGTCTTGTTAGTGTTTTTTTACGCAGGGAAAATGCTTTTACCCACCATTCACACGACCTTGGGTGAGCCGGAACGGTGTTTCGGTCGTAGCGCGACAAGCGTGCCACTACTGGCTAAGAACCACTGGAACAGCCTTGGGCCGCTGTGACGGGGTGGCCTGAATCTATCAGCGGCAGGACATTCCAGCTCTGGCCGACCCTATGTGAGACCGGTCGTCTCCACAAAAAGGGGCCACTCCGGCTATCAGAGTGTCCCCAACATCGTTTTTGCCCTACGAGATCTTCGAACCACAGGAAAGACGCACACATACTTACGCTCGAAAAACGTTATTACCCTCCTCAACGCAGTCGGATGTAACAACACAGTCTAAGTATTTCTTTGTTCTTAATATGAAAACTATTGAAACAGTCCTGGCAGCATACGTCATTTTATGGATGGACGTAATATATTGCTATGAAAATTCAAAGCAAAATGTAACACAATTATGTGTTGTTTTACGTTTGTTATTGTTTTATAAAATTTGTAGTTTTAAACTTTAAAATGTTCATTTGTTTAAATTACGTTTGCATTATGAAATAGCCCCGAGTAATTGTGTTTGCTACAAAATAAATGATTTTGTTTGTTAATGGATACTCTATGTTTGTTTAACACAATTAAACAATAACGAATTGTTTACAATCACACGTAGGGAACTCTTTTATTGGAGTTAATTTTTTGGTGTTGCGGGGATGTTAAGGTCCCGTTCGCACGAGTACATTTTTAACGCGTATTAAAATGGCGTAATGGTATATGTAATGAACGTCCATGTGTTCGCACGTGTGCATTTTTTAACGCGTGATAAAATGGCATAATGGAATGTATTAGGAACGTCCAACTGTGCGCACGATGTCATTTATTTTACACGCGTTCAAACCGCTTACATGCGAACGTTCTCCCTGTTCTCTTGATTTCGCCGCAGGGTAGAATGCTCACGCCATGGAACGCAGATGCGAAGGCTTTGAATCTGTAAGCAAAAAAAAGGTGTAAAGGTTGTAATGTTTGCTGGCCTGTGCTATTGACTTTTAATTCTTATCAATCATCATCATTTTCATGCGTTAACTGTTAAACATAGGCCTATCCCAGAGAGCGCCACATGACCGTGACCAAGCAGCAGGTCACCCAGCGGCTCCTGTCGGTTTTGACCAGGTCATCAGTCGACTAGGTTTTTTTAAAAGTAGGGGGCAAACGAGCAATCGGGGACATTTTACGACTACCGATACCCATGAACAACCACATTATTACTATGCCGATGCGTTGCCCTCCGTCTAGCCTACCCTTAATGGGACACCGGCCACTCACAAACTGCAATGACACGAATTTTGCTTTTCATGTGATATACTTCCGGATACGGAAAGCGACGCGATCTAACCGATTAACAACTTTCTTGTAATCAACCCTTTAACATACTAATTTCGTCGAATGCGATCACAGATTAGCGATGTATGGGGTAAAAGGCTCAGGTAGTTAAGTTAACGACCACTAAAAGTCACGTGAACTCGTTCGGCTCGGCAAATGGCTGACGATTAACTGGATGTTCCACGCTTGTATTACGTGGAGGCAATCGAGACCAATTTGTAATCGAGAACATTCCACTCTCTTCATTTAACGTTCTGATAAGAGCTGTAATTGCTATAATAATTGTCAATATTCAGCGGCAGGCGGAGCCATTTCGTGACTACCGACGTCCATTAACATGGGCCTATGCACATAAGCTTCTCTCCTTCGCCTCGTATCCCTCAATGGGCCACCTGATGGTTACTAAAATAAAGACAGCGTCAAGCGTCAAACCAGACAAGTAAGAAGCTGCCGCTTGACGTGACCTGCGGTTTGTGCGAGTCTGTTGGTCCAATGGGGAGATGAAAAGGAAAGCAACGCATCTGCCTAAACTCTGTTTTACCTAAGCCTAACTACTCATAGGATAAAAAGAAAGACCAAACAGTATTTCTTTTTATCTTATGAGTAGTTAGGTTATGAATGAGGACGTAACTGTTTTAACGTAAGAAGTGTAAAAATTTTAAACATTTTAATCTGTAATCTATAGTAGTGTACCATAATCCAGAACTATGGGAAAAAATCTTTTTTTTATATTTCTTTTCTTTGACGCAATTAGGTTTTATTCGTTAATAACTTAATATTTTTATACCTATCGCTTTGCCACCCATAGGGTCAATTAAAATTATCATAAAATGCACTAAACGCCATCTTTATTGTGTAAAAATTCTCTATAAGTGGGTATTAGGCAAAATCGTTTGGTTTCTATTGTATTTATAAATACACTGTTTGATGTATAAACGGCATGTTCTGAACTATATGTTAGTCATTTGGTTACAAAGTGCGGGTGATTTCAAAGTTATCAACTATTAGCTATAAAGTATGCTGGCGTGGTCTCCGTGGTGCTACATGCGGTTCGTAAGTTTCCCTGTGAGAAATAGGAAGTATACAGAAAATAGGCATAACGGGACAGAGTGAGATACGGGCACACCGGAAAAAGCCTTCAAGTAAAAGTTAACATACTAACAGGAACTGAACTGATATACAAGAAGTATAGAAGTATACTTTGAAAAATGTCTTCGTGCTGCTATCCTTAACGGTCTATGCGATTCTGTGGCAAAATAGGGGACCTGTCCCCTTGTCGTCTCCTTATAGCAGAAGACAAAAACTCGGTGGGTGCAATAGCGTTACCAACCAATAGAAGGTCCTACCGAAGAAAAAGAAAGGCGTATTTGATGCGTCTTAGAAACGATCAATTATTATCACCTCTGCTTCGAACTATTGAAAATAGCACTCTCATTTTATCATTACTATGATTAATGAGTGCTAAGAAGGCCGATTGCCTAATAACTGTATTCATATGTATAATATCCACAATTATATAATATAGTCAATGATACAATACGGAAGAAAACTTTCTCATATTTAAAAAAAAAAGTACAACATACTCATTAATTCTAAAATGTTCCCGTAATAGATATTTATATTCGGTCTTTTAATTTCAGCGATTTTATCTGCCATTAAGAATCAGAAGTCTAATTAAATGTAAAAATATTCATTTTCAATGGCAGTAGAATATTTTATGAATGCATCGGACAATAGCAGTGACGTTGAAGATTTAAAATATCATTAAGTATCGGTTCCAAGGCGGACGCCGGCATAAACCTTATAAAGCGCTCTTTGTGAATTAAAATGAAATTATTTTTATAGAATAGTAAAATGTGCAATATAACATTATAGGCAATTAATTACCTACACTGGTCACAAATGTTATTGAAAAAAAAACATAATAATATCAAATTTAGAATCTGTTATTCGTAAATTGTTGTGTTTTTCGTTTTCGCGCGGTGTAAAATATTTTGCAAGTAATCATTGATTAGCGTGCCAACAGTTAAAGAGAAGCGAAATGCAATTTATGAAAATTGATTGTTGATAGGCACAATGAAACCTTTACTGGAGACCAAATGATGTAGCCATTTACGCGGTATTGATACTGAAATAAATCAGTGAATACTTGTTAGCACTAAATAAAAATATAAAAAATTTCGAGTACTTTCCTCACCGTCGTCATCAGGCGAATAATACTTCTCTGTGATAATCATAGACTTACTTTTACCTTTGTTTCTTCCCTCTTTTAACCCTCCTTGAACTTTGCAATTCCAAAACTCCTTTAATTCGTAACCACAGGAACCGCGTGAGGTCCTATTCCAATAAAATAGAACATGGCTCGCCCTCTCACATACACATAAACGAATATTTTCACTATCACTTACTTTTCTGTGCCCACCATTAATGATATTTTTACTAAATTATTTTGCAAATGCTGAAACAATGAACTTTTTTACCAAAGTGAACGATTTGTATGTTTGAAAAGGTCGACCAGCTCGCAGTTCAGCTGAAAGCCTCGGCTAATAAGATTATCTGCAATATAATTTTAACGGGTTTAAATATACGTTCCACAAAATGAGGGTGAATTATAATTTTTTGTACACAATCGGTTTCTACTTATTCTGTCAGTTTTCGATACATTTCGATCAAAAAAATGCTTAAACGTTAAATAATAATAGTACAGCCAAACAGAAACGCCATTTTGAGAAAGATGTTGTGCTGTGCGGTATCGAATTGGGACAACATAAGCAGGCAGGTAACGCCATGAAAGTGATATTTCGTGCAGTTTTGTGAGTAGGCATTGCCCCGTTGTAGGGATGGGTTGAAGTAGGGCATCACATTTGCATAAGATGAGGGTGTATATGAATGTCAATAGCCACCAAATGGGTCCAATTGCTCATTTGTCCTCCCATGCAGTAAGAAAATTTTCAAGTATATATCGTACCTCGTTCTTACGCTTTCATAACGCTTGCATTAAATGTAAGTCATTCTACTGAGGCCCATTGACACCCGCAATATTGTCATGCGTACGTACACAAGGTAGACGTCAGACGCGTTGCCCTCCTTGCTTCCTCCCCTGCAATGGGCCAATAGGTCCTCATTCTTCAGCACATTTACTATCTATATAGACGGAGCTGGTGGTGATAAATAATATCATTAGCAGGCACATGATCAGACGGGCACAGTTCGTGCGAGTTTTAACGACGAGGTGAATGTCGGGATTCAGATCACGACCTTTATTCAACTGTATTAATATGTTTGCCGTTCAACTGTATTAACGTTTGCTGTTCCGCCACGTACGAATATCTGCTATGATAAGGAACTGCGTTCGTAAGTGTGTGTGTGGTGTGTGGCTGTGTCCTGCAGTTTCATACGCGGATCGTTTCGTGTTTATAAATAATATTATTTCTACTCTATAAAAAATATTAAATTTATTTCCGTTGTCTAATAACTAATATGCAATTACGGTACTTACGATACTTTACACAGGACTAGGCTAGTGTCGTCTCCAAATATTATCATCAGTTTCGATACGGCAAAAAAAAAAAAATATATTGAAAGTATCATATGATTAAATAATGTTTCTAGAGATATTCAAATAAAAATAAAAAGTGGAGCAGAAAAGTTATTTACAAATTCAAAAGTGCCAATCATAAAATAGTTTGAACAGTAGCTTCAAATGTAAATGCTTCGATGTGATAAAAAAACAAACACCAAAAAACATTGGCCTCACTGTAAATGTCTAAAAAATAGTGTGCCAGTTTGTTCCAAAATGTATAATGTGTGTGAAATATTCAAACGTTTGAAACGTCGCAATTTTAAAAGTTACATTGTACACAACAAACTTTCATTCAGGTCAAACGGACCAGTAGCGTTTGTTGGTACAATGCTGCCCACATCTATTTACGTATTGTATAGCAAAGGGATGCAAGCACAGTAGATCCGGGCGTGCGCCTCCTGCCATCCGGCATCTAACATCTTCCGTTCCCCTCCCCAATCTCAGTTCCCCTACGTTTATTATAGCTGGCCGGGTCGCAGGGGTGCGGGGCGGGGTCAGTGTTGCCAATTATAGGCTCTACCTTTTTATCCAGTGTTTGAGGTGATTCAATACACAGGAATGTCCTTTGTATGATTTTTTTTGATGCTGAAACTTAGTACAAAAAATTACCAGTGACTCCATTTGATATTATGACCAAAGTGTTTCATTAAAACATAAATTACTAATAGCGGAAAATTCTGTGACTTGGATTTCAAGATCATTGTTACTGTTATACTGTATTTATTATATTACAGAAATATATATCAAAATAGAGTCAGGTAATCATTGCATTGATCGTACTGTTATACAAGTTCAAGTATCGCGGCACTAAAGCTGTGTAGCAACATGAATTTAATTTTTGTATTTTTTATCAAAAGTTCATACTATACTTACAGTTAAAATACATTTCTGGTAAATGGCTCCGTAGAGTTCGGCAACATCGGCCGTAAAGGTGCCGGGCGCGTCCTGCCGCCGCGTCAGTCCGCGTGTAGCGGCGCGGTGGCTCAGTGTGTCGTCCCGGCTGGCCTCAGGTACTCGCGCCCCCTGTTGCGCACCACAACAATGTGTTAATGCCCTCACTCTACTCTATGCTCACTGTTCTGCCTCCTATTTTTTGGCGCGCTTTCACCGCATTTTATATTATTTGCAAGAATAATAAAATATAGCACCGAAACATTTTATACAAGAAAGTACTATTTATATTTCATTCGAATTTAAATAGGAAAACACTTATATTATACCTTTTAAAACAAATATAAATTTTGTTTTTACTTCAATAAAAAATATAAAATTTTGATTCTATATTTTTTAAACTACATTAAAATATTGATTAAACTTCGTAAATTAATAAGGATAAATTTCAAGGATGAATATTTTGTATTTAAGAATAGTAGATTTTAGCTTTTTAATCTCAAAAACTATTTTGGCTTTATCTTCCTGGCTTTATGTGGTCAATGTGTATAAAAGGCTTTTAAATGTACTATAATGAGTTTATCATTTTGTGAAGTATCTGATAGCAGTGTTTTAGAGTGTGCGTTAAATATAATACTCCAATTTGTATACTATGATAACAAACTCCGTTCTTTGTTCTTAACCACAATATCCATATAAACTATATATTTTTAGACAGTTACCGATAATCTCTTCTTACTGATTATTCATACTATGAATTAAAGAAAAACTGAACTAGAAATCATATAGAAGAAATTAATATCTACTTTCTGTAAATTTATACTATTCTTGTGAAAAGCTTTTTATGAGCATTTTTTGTAAACGAAATGAGATGAAGTAAATAATTATATTTTGTATATTGCCTTGGCTAATCGTGGGTGTGCTGGTATATCTTCTGTACTTTCGAGTTGTGGATGTGCTAGCACACCTCCACCTGTCTCTTCGGGAATAATAGGCGTGAAGGTACTTTTTTTTGTTTTTAATTATAATTTAAAGAAATTTTGCTCAAAATGTACTAAGTGATTTTTTTAACTATCAAGACGTTCGTCAATTTTCTTTGTTTCGGAACGATTAATTTTATCCGGGATCACAATGCTTATTACGCGTGTTCATATTGACCATTGGCCAAGCTTTACCAAATCGAAACGAAAAAAAAAACAGTCGAAAGTATGAGGTCAAATATTAGTCTATCAAGTTAAACAAATTATTAATATTTTGCTCAAATACATGAAAAACAACTATAAAACCTTATCTTATCCACTTATTTTTCTTTGTGCTAAGAACTTATCTATTTCAATGGAAGAACGTTAGACCTCTATCTTGTTGGCAATTATTCATTATCAGGTGTCTCTTCGATTTGCCAGTACTCCAAATAATAAAGATTTAAAGTACGACACAATAATAGTGTGTAGGTATATAACTCGTACTGTTGCTACGCGAATGGCGTAGCAAGCGCTACGAACTCCCGTAGTAACTACGCCGTTCCCGTAGTATACTCTAGTATAGTTAGCCTAAAAAAAATTGTCGAATGGTAGATGTAGATTAATAAAACATATATAAAACAATGTGAATGTGGGAGGGTGTCGGTACCGGGGAAGACTGACATATCATGATTAGAATTATATGTTTCCTTCGTCAAGTGGTGTTACGCTTACGTTTGTGTTTTGTGTTTGTATGGTGACAGTACGGAATGTGGACAAAGCAACTCAAATTTCAAAACAGATCGTTACATTCCAGTTTATTAGAAGTGCTGCAGCATAGCACTCGTGAACCAACTTAATTATTTTTTTTGTAATTTGTTGAGATAAAATTTGGACCACCCGTCGCCAAAATGTTGTTCATGCGATAGCTTTGTAATGTTTACCTGAACTTATGAAGATTAGATAGTCGCATGTCTTAGCTAAAATATTAGCCTTGTCAACACGGTGCATATATAATTAAGACCACAGCGCACCTTCCGTCCGTCATATAATATTCCATTAAGATTCAGAATTCAATTAAATTGTAGTACATACACTAGTCTTCGTTCTGTCCGTGAGCAACTGAGTCCAAATTTAATAAATAAAATTGAAGCGTCAGTCAGTGATTAAAAAACCCTTCCTTTTAAACCTTTGTAAAAGTGCAAGTGTTATTTGTCGATGCTGAAACAACGACTTTTAAACTTCAACTTGTTGTTATGTACATCCTGTTTGGACAGGATGGTCTATGGAACGGCAGGATCGATTCTGATGGAACTCAGACTGAAATATAGATCTATTATTGATCAGGATAGTGTAAAGCATACATTTTATAAATAAAATCTAGCCTTATGATTCCTCCAATAAACTACTACATCTTTAAGTGAGAGTTCCATCAGAATCGATCAGCCGTTTCAGAAATTACCACAGGCTGTCCGCATAGTTATACCATTAGGATTCAGATTTCAATTATATTGTAGCCGTGTACAAACAATCCATACAATATATATACAAACGTCTTGCAGGCAGATCTCTCAGTCCTGATTAGCCGTCAGATTTGAGTAAATTGTAATTGTAATCACAACGGAGTCATGTTAACATGTTCCAGGATATGTGGAATATTTAATGGCCGCACGTCAACGGTATAGTACGGAGATATTCGAATTGATCTCAAACGTTTGTAATATAGTAGTTCCCGGCGGTTTCATCCAAACATGTTTCGATTTTTTCACATAAACTTCGACACCTGTCTAATTTCAGTAGAGGAGATATTCTGTAAAGTCATATTTTGGTACTGCTTACCTACCTTAGAAATATACATGCCAAATTTAGCCAGTTTTGTTAAGCTCTCAATTAATCAGTCTTCTGATCAATCCCTCAGTATCGTAAGAGTTTTTATACTTACTGATGACTTTCTTATAGTCAAAAGTAGAGGTACTTCTGAATTGTTAATGATACTAAGCAAACAATTAAACCGAACATTATTGCGATTTTAAGGGAACAATTGTATACAACTATTATTGACTTGATTATGAAAATTAACATTTTGGAGTGCAGATAAAATCAGAGGCGTTGGACAACTACCAAAGCCCTACTCACACCGCACGAAACGCGACACCTAAGGTGTCACTTTACGGCGATATCTTGTGATCGAGAGGTACCTCTCCGGTATTACCTGTTGCCAGAACCAAATAGAACATCATATTAAATTTTCAAACGTAAGAAAAATAAAAATATCATAATATTTTTTAAATTACCGCCAAATTGTACAAAAATGACCAAAAAGGTCATGATTTAAGTAAATTCAAATTTCGAACGCGTAAGGAACTCAATCATGTCGGTTTATCTATGACAATATATGTGAAATATTTGGTAATTATACATCAAGTTACGTTATTAGGTCAGAGCCAATACAATATTATCGCGATTGGATTAGCATTTATATTAATGTACAGGTTACTGACGTCGTTATGACAATGATGGCCGATTGCCGTAATTGTTAATGTTCCTCCGCGAGTTTTTTTTCTTTATTATTATGCAGAGAAAACATCTTATGCTTATAAAAATATATTCTTAATAAATCTACGTATGTTGCCTAGTACCACCAGTGCTGACGGTATTGAGCATGCGGCCAAACCAACATAGTTGGATCAATCAAGACATAGGTAAACGATTCTTTCAAATAGGGAATATGAAATTTTAAGAAACCAATGACAAATTGATTTATGATTTCAACTAATTTTATTATTATTATTGTTTTTTGCGCTGTTAGCAGCACTCTATAGGAATTGATTTACATTGTATTATTTACATGTTATGGCTGTATAAATAATAAGTATGTAATATTTACACAAATTGCTCTGGCGAGGGCTCCTAACATTTCTATAAATAGCTCTGGTGAGGTCGCGTAATATTTACATAAATAGCTCTGGTGAGGGCCCCTAATATTTATATAAATAGCTCTGGTGAGAGCTCGTAATATTTATAGAAATAGCTCTGGTGTGGTCGCGTAGTATTTATATAAATAGTTCTAGTGAGGGCTCCAAGTATTTATATGAATAGCTCAGGTGAGGTCGCGTAATATTTACATAAATAGCTCTGGCGAGGTCGCGTAGTATTTACATAAATAGCTTTAGTGACGGCTACTAATATTTATATAAATAGCCCTGGTGTGGGCTCCTAATATTTATATAAATAGTTCTCGTGAGGTCGCGTAGTATTTATATAAATAGTTCTGTTGAGATCGCGTAATATTTACATAAATAGCTCTGGTGCGGTCTCCTAATATGTTGTGTGTGTTGGAAATAGGTCCGTTTATTTTAATTTAATTCAAGTTATTGCCGTAACTTTAAATAAAAAAAGACGTCCACACCCAACAATATGACTTAAAAACGGCGTCTGATATTTTTTACGAAAATCCTCCCCCTGCTGGGTTGCATGCAACAGTATGTAAACTATACACAGTCGTTATGTCCAACTAAAACTTGTAGAATAATCTACAGTTCGCTCTTGTCTATATAACTGTATGAAACGTCGTTGCCTCCTTCAAATATCTAATATTAATCTTACCAACTCTGCTAAGATAAAGTTTTACAATAATCCCTTATCCTATTCTATTCTGAGTTTTGCAAACTATGTCAAAGCGTTACAAAGCTCGAGCCGGATTTATATTCAGTAATGGCTAAATTTGGTTAATACTGTTTTCAGAATCCAAGTCGCTTTTTACTCTGTATTACACGATTTATTTTGATGTCCAATGGTCCTGACGCTTCGTTTATTTAAAACCGCTATGGTAATGAGAAGACTGAATCGTTGGACGCATTAATGGCACAAAAGTTATATAAAGAACCCGAAAACATCATCTATTATGATGTTCCAATTTATGCAGATACAAAAAAAGTTTTTTATAGTATAGGGGGACTTTCCACGACTACTAACGTCCATGAACATCAGCAGAATTATGCCGATGAGCTGTCATCCTTTGCACTTCCACCAGAATGGGGCACCGACTACTCATAAATCGCGCGAAACCCGACACCGTAAGGGTCACTTTACGGCGGTATTGAGTGGGAGAGAGGTACTTGCACGGTCGTGCCAGCCGAATTCCGTTGAGTACACCACTTGGTGTCATGTTCCCTTCCATTTAGTGTCATGCACCACCTCCTCCTATGCAGCATGGCACTTTCTCTTACAATTCTTTTATATTATTGAGCTATAAGCCGCAGCTTTCAAAATGTAGTTTGTTTTGGTAAATTATGATGATAATCCACAATTGATTGGGCTTTTCGAAGTGTAATTTCGCCTCGCTTCGGTCGATGATACCAAGCGAAGCGTGTTATAATAAGAAAATTACTTTATTCCGAAATTCTCTCACAAAGGTTCCGCACTACGGGGTCAAATAAATTCTTTAAAATTATGGTCACGAGCGCGTCACGCTCCAAGTGTTCACCGAGCTTCGGGTTTGCGGCCACAAAATATAGACTAATTTAATCTAACGGCCGCGCCGCTGGGGTCTGTTCCTTGTTGATATTAACTATCGGTTTATTTATTAGCGCCATCGAATTTTTTTGGAATTAATTAACAAGTTTGAAACAGTAGGCGGTACATGTTCAAATTCGATAATTAATAATTACACGGGTTATTCGCGTATTCCATACGTCATTCGGATCTAACCGCGCTATGGTGGAAGTGCGTAAGTACATTTCTCCGCAACAAAAAATAGTAGAACGAAGAGAAATTGTGCACACAAAAAGCTGTATCTCTTAATTGCATTGACTTGACGGACGTACAGACCCGAAAGACAGACGGACAACAAACTGAACCTTAACCCTAAAAATACTTTTAGATACTAATACAAACCTAACATCAATATTAACACACGGTAAACCCCTATTGTTCTTTTGTATTTTGACATCCATAGCGTTGTAAAATTAAAAGTCAACTTCGTTTTAGCTAGAGTACACCTCTCCTATAATATAATATTTTTTTATTCTCAATTAATTTAGGATGATGATGAAGCTCTGGACAGAGAAAAGGGGAAAAATAAGGGGGGGGGCTTTGTCTAACAATGGGACACACACAAGGCTTAATATAATAATAATTTATTTAGGGAATTTTGTCTACAATGGTATGTCAGTCACATCCTACCCTAAACATGTCTTCTACAACCATAATTACATCCCACTAACATTATAAACGCGAAAGTTTGTAAGTAAGTTGTAAGATCCATCCAGGATCTCTGTTACTCTTTCTAGCAAAAACTACTGAACGGATTTTGATGAAACTAACATTGTAACTAATGAACCAGAATGACACATAAGCTATTAACATACAAACTTTTCTCGTGGTTTAGTAAGCCATGCGGATGAACTAGCGAGAACAGCTAGTTAACATATAATAGTAGATTATACAATGAGTAAATATGTACATACATAGGATATATTTGTATACGAGTAGATAAAGATATTTGTTATAAAATACCTTGACGCCTATATTACTAAAACGCAGATGTATTTTATCAAGGGTATGTGTAAACGTTAGGGTTACGTGGATGCCGCTTGAGGCTCTACGTAGAGTTATCGGTGTCATTACAATAGATCCACTAAAAGGGACGGTACTTCAAATGGTCTCATATTATTTTAGAGTAAGGCAATTTAGGACATCAGGCCGGTACTGTCAACATAGAGATGAATTTAGAAATTGAGCTGGTCCCTTCATGACTACGTTCCTAATGGAACATTTTAGAATGTATCCGTCAACTGCTGAACATGAGCCTATTTCTATTAACGACTATATGATCATTCATCATTTGTATCCTCCACCTCCACCCCTGTCCGTATACTGTGAGATATTGTGAAGAAGGGTTGTATGTTGGCAGCTTATATATCACACGTCTGCTTATTATATTGTGACCACGGCTACACCAGTGAAATAATTGATACCTTAACAAATAACACACTAAAACCTTCCTTGGGGATTGCTCTTTCTATGGGTGAAAACTACCTATAAATATGTTAAATAGATTTTGAGAAAATCGTCCTTATGTATATCCCCAAATGTTGTATGTCTGTAGAAATTTGTGGACTTTGGTTTATGATAATTATAGGTTACATAATAGATTAGTTTTTATATCATTGTTTTGATTATAATTTCTTACGAACAAATTGAACTATTATCCAATAAACAAAACCAAGTCACGAGAGAAGAATTCTAGCTCTTGTGTACGGTAGAGTAAATTCAATGGTACGTTTACCTTTATGAAATCGATTGGTGTTTACGTTGTACCGGTGTAGAGGCTATGAAACGTGCCCCCAGCGGCTACGAAGGCGGGCTGTAATGTTTTGTCGATATCGGTTAAGCATTTCGCTGGAGGTGAATCTGATGCTTAACCTAACCTAGTACAGAGTATACACATTGATACACGCTTTAAAGTATTCACTCAAACCTCATAAGTAAAAAGTCATGATATGTTTACTTAAGATGAGAATGTGAGTTTATAAATTCTGAGGTTTTCGTTCAAACTTCTATGGTACTTGGAAATATTTTCTGGCAATATTGACTTGTAACATTTGGCAAACAATTATAAAATGGAATAACATAGCTTGAGATGGATTTTGTGTTATTTAAAACCGCGGGGTTATATTTAGCTATAAAAGTTTATAAACTGTTCAATTAATTATAGTTGTATCGTTAACCTTGGTACTATTATTTCATTTTGAAGGATAGAAAAGTCGTTGCGATTTGAAATAACATGCGAAATGAAAATGCGTCACGATGTAGAGACACACTCCTATTCCGTAAGCTTAAAAACGTGAATTGAAATTACATGACTTGAATATGAAATTTTGTTCATGATGTACAACGTACAAGTGAAATACACAATTTGGAAGTTCTTTTTTTAAACAGATTTTGGTTTTGTAGTATATTACGTAAGCATCGATATTTAATAAAGATCTATTTCATTTATTTATAATCTCATTTATTAACAATTCTAATAGTTTTGTATTGCGTTATTATACAAATCGAAATAGTTTGAGTGTTCGGAGTTTCAAAGTGATTTCATAAGTCAATCGCCGCGTTGTCTAGAGGCTCAAGCGTGCTTGTGTCGATTACTACCAACACAAGCTAAAGTAACTTGTTTCCACGGAAGGAATCATATTATTTATGAATTTAATATCATTTATTTAAGTTCTGTGTTGAATTTCGAATAGCTTTTTTACGTATTTCGATCTTTAACTTCAATTCGTATTGGTGATACGTTTGACGCCTGGATCATTGAAATAGGTTGATTGCTTTTTTTGTATACTGCAGGACATTTTATGTGTACAGGACAGTTTATAATTCTTTTTCTTCTTCTTTTTCGGTCCTTCAATTCTGAGGAATATGACCCCACACACTTGTCCACTATCGCCTGATCTGCGCTGTATGTTACGCGCATTGTAGAGCACCCCCGACAGCCTCTCTAATCTGATCAGACCATCGCATCGGAACACGTGCCCTGGTTAAATAATAACGCCGTGTAAACTCGTCCCTTAGTAAGTGATATTGTAGCGTTGCTGCCTGATCAGTTCGGCACGATGAGTTGTGATCTCTCCCGACGTAATCTGTGCCAACCATGCCGCGTTTCGTGATCTGTGTGAGAGTGCAGTGACCCTTCGGTGATACATTGATAATTACAGCCATTTACATATCTGCATTATCTGAATCATCATCATTATCATCGACCAGACGATGTCCACTGCTGTACACAGGCCTGCGCCACAGCGCGCCACAGGTCGTGATCACGAGCCACTTGCATCCACAGGCTCCCCACCACCTGTACCTATTTTACTATATTATATTATTACCTATTCTTTTATTATCTCTATACAGATGTATATATGTACATGTAGTTAAAAATGAACATTATTCTCCCTATTCTATATTAACATTACAATTTAACAGATGTATAAACCAATTAATGTAATGATTTAAGTTTCCATGCTGCAATGAAGTCAATTGGACCGGCACGTGGCCGGAATGAATGGGGAGGTACCTCTCGCTCACATGATGACCATAAAATTACGTTCTGTGCGGTTTATATCTATAGTGGTCCATTGGACGAAGGGCTACGTAACGTCTAAATATATAATAATACTACTAAATATATAAATATACTACTAATGTACGTATTGTGACAGTTCTGCGGATGTCTATGGTCTGTAGTCGCCAAAAGGCTCCAGCTGCTTGTTATTTATGAAAAAAGAAAATATTGATGAAATAGGTATATTAAATTATACAATGGTCCAATGCGGGTTGGCAAATTTACGCACTTTTTCCCAGAACGAACCCGCATTTGCTTTCGAAAATGTAGAATTTTGGAATAGCAGTTGACGTTGAAGGAAAGAAGAAGAAATTAAATAAAGTTCAAAAATCTAGGACACCGTTTTACAATAACCTTAAAACTTATAGATTTCATTTTAAGACCATCAACACGAAAACACGGCTTTTTTGTGTAGTACCTGGGGGCGAATGAGCAGTCGGCGCCCGTAGATCACTTCCGCTCATAACATCAACGTAAACTGTGAAGTGGATTTATTTCCCACCTTTCCTCGTCATGTGTGGATGGGGGCAAGACCTCTTCGAAAAAACGCTCCTCCAATGGCCTACCGAAAACTCATAAATCGCATGAAATCACAGCCATCAATTTGTACCGGTGTCTTATAACTCAGATTAGGAGGTACCTCCTCGGTCGGGCCAGCCCAATTCGGTTCCACCACAGCACGGCACCAACCTCTTGATTAAGAATATATACTTAAGTCACCTGTGATTCCACTGTAAAATAAACTGATCACATTCCGTGCGGTATCTGAGTTTCCTCTGGGCCATTGAAGGGGTGGAGGACAAAAGGGCAATGCACCTGCATGACATTATTCGCATTTCTAGAGGCGTCGGTATAAAATGGTTCCTACTGATCGTTTGTCCCCTTATGCTATTTATAAAGAGCCCTTATATGTCGTGACTTGAACTTAATTCACAGTAAATTCATTTTAATTCGTTACAATTAGTATCTTATGTATTACAACGAGTGTTATGCAACTTGAGATCAAAAGCTAAAATATAACCTTAATTATAAATAGTTAATCAAACATTTAATCACTGTTGTGTATTAATAAAGTGTATCTAATAACGGGTTCGCACTAAAGGGCTGAATCTTAATTAACTTGCAAGGTCCAGACAATACCATAAAAGCAAACTCTCCATTTAAAACAAAGTATTTTGGAAAGCAAAATTTAATCAAAACTTTATGATTTCATTATTTGGAGTGTGAATTTGCCGTCAATTGTTATATTTAATAAAGTACACTTTATTTGTTTCATACTTTCATATGCATTGTTTAGAAGCCGAAAAAAGATAATATTAATATATACGAGGCGCGACTATTAATAGTACTTATAGCACCTACTCGTATTACTCGTACTTGAGCACATAATACACATTTGATTGAATGTATTGTCACTTCTTGTTAATATAATTTTTTACAACTTATAAAATATCGACATAAGTCAGCAGATTTTAAGAGAGTAAACTACTACTTCAAATTTTCATCCAAATATTTCCACGGAATCTCAACTAAAATGGACGTCGCTGTGGGACGCAACTAGCAGTAGCATACATAATGTGTGTCACGGTGTTTGTGGTCGAACTCTTTCACAACTTTTATAGGATTTTTGTATGTAGAAGGTTTAAGAATCTTATCTATCTTTATAGAAAAAATTGTTGGCTTAAGAGTTATCATCATCATAATTATCTTCTGCCATGCTTCAGCTTCAGCCACGACGTCCACTGCTGGACATATGCCTCCCACAGAGCGCCATAGGTAACGGTCGCGAGCCACATGCGTCCAGCGGCTCCTCGCCACCTTAACCAAGTCGTCAGCCTACCGGTGGGAGTATAGCAACTTAAATATACTTATGCCACATGACACGAAATATGGCGGCATGAGGTGGGGGGAGCATGTGAAATATTAAACACATGTGATACACCTGGGAGCCTCCCTCCCGCCGACCGCAATCAATTATTCGCACGACAGCCATGAGAGCGACTATTGACTTAAGTACTTGTGTTGTCAGGGGCAATTTATCTGGTGCTGGCTGCACTATAATGTTTTTAGCTCCATGACCACAGCTAACATCTGTTGTTGCTCATATATTGTATTGTCTAGATCAGGGTTACCAACCGGTAGATCGCCACCGATTCGTCGATTGTGTCTTGTTCGGTTCGCGGCCCGTCAAAGTTGACGGGTAAATAATACTAAATCGTAAATAATACTAATAATACTAAATCATAAGTAATATGTAAAAGGTTGTGAGTAAGATCTATCTTAAAGGATTTCATCAGTGAAAAGATAATCTTAGCTGAAATCAATTGACTGATATAGCGCATAGAGGCTCATTTTATTCACTATGCGAGCTGGTCAAGAGTTCCACAACTTTGAATACCGGGTATTCAAAACTCATTGAACCGATTTATTCGTAGACATACATATGTTGAGACGTCAAATGTAGGACTCCAAAATTATAGTTCTCAGTCGGATGATCAAAAATTTGACTGTAATAAAATTGTATTAAACCAGAAACGTGTTATAGTTAATAGTAGAAGATCACGATAAAAATATGAAGTTTAAAAAGATAATCACCGCTTGATAACAGAACAGGGGATGGGGTGAACGTAGCACGTGGGAATAGTATGTAAGTTAATCACCGCTTGATAACAGAACAGGGGATGGGGTGAACGTAGCACGTGGGAATAGTATGTAAGTTAATCACCGCTTGATAACAGAACAGGGGACGGGGTGAACGTAGCACGTGGGAATAGTATGTAAGTTAATCACCGCTTGATAACAGAACAGGGGATGGGTTGAACGTAGCACGTGGGAATAGTATGT